>MJUU01058288.1:0-12927 GCA_002080025.1 Modiolus philippinarum
AACAATTGCTTATTTTCGTTAGTCCCGTAGATAGTAGTTAACTATGGAAAAAAGCCGTAGGTTTTCAAAAAACGTTTTTTGAAAACCTACGGCTTTTTGCCATATCAAGTACTGTTAATGCGCTTGGCCCAAAATATATCCACAAGTTCAGATTTTTTTGATAGAATGACGGCTATCTTGAAGAAATTTAGAAGGATCTTCGTTCCGAATTCAGAAAAAAAAGACTGAATTCTTTATAAGTAAAATTATCACAGAGAAAACTCTCTGTGCAGGAATTTTACAAATAAATTTTATTGGATTTTAGACAGCATAGATAAGAGAATACCATTATCTGACAAATGATCTTTTCAATAATTAAATATAAACACCGTTCGTCGACAATGTATGTTACCGGCGAGTTTCTAAAATTCTAAATTTTAGCGGAATTTATTTTATCGGTTTAAGTTTGACCGCTAAAATACGCCAACCAAAATTTGCACCTCGCCAAAATATACAGTAAGCAACCTCCTCCTGAAAATTTACAGACAAAATTTTAAATATTCTTACTATAAATACTTTAATATAATGTTTTATTTGAATCTCGATATCACTATATCTGACGAACAGAATACCTTTTAAGTACAATTAAACTGTTTAAGTGAGCTATTATTGATCGTTCTATCCGAAAATGTGTGCAAAATCGGAATTTTCAGTTTTCTAGAATTTCCACTGAATTTTGTTGAGAATTTGTATATAACCTAAAAATATATATGTTATATATAGTTTTAGCATGTCTGACTTTTAATTAAAATACGTTTTTAAACATTTAGACAAACTTCGGACTTAACAAATGCAAAATTTTCGGCCCTTCCTGTATGCCATAGGCTGAAATCTCTTTCCTTGCGCCCCCACTTCTGATCGGAATTTTAGATATTTTCAGAAATTTTTACTTTCTGTCTTTTGGATCGTACAAATTTGAATATATATCTAATAAATGCCAATATTATAATGATATATGATATGTGTGAAACATATTGTATGAAAAAAAGTTTAGTTTCAGATTTATTGTGGATTAAAAAATGCCAAAATTAGCACCACTGCCCCTTAAAATTAATGGAAAATTTAAAATATTGAGGCGCTAAATGATAAAAGATAATGTCTAATGCTTTTCTAGTTTGTATTTCACTATAGCTGACATGCAGAAAACCATAAATGTATCGCTTAGAATAATTAGTGAGCGTATCTGAATGATATATTCTATAGATTTGACATATATTGTGATTTAACAGTGAACTTTTGACAAATTTGAATTGTTGAAAAGTCCCATTTTTCATCAATTGTGGCAAAATATTGAGTTTAGTCGGTAATTGGCTGTCAAAATACCAAAGCATGATGAAATTGATGCAACATTATCATATGCAGCACACATTTTGCGTGTTCTGATTATTTTTATGCGAACATATACAAAATATTGACAATTTTAGGGAAAATTTGTTAGAGTAGGTGTAAGATTTTCGATATTCAGAGTCACATTAAACACTCCTTGTTTTCTAAGCAAAGTTTTAAGACAACTTATGTATCGCTTAGAACAATTAATTGGCATATTTACAGATATATCCTCCAGATTTGGCACATATAACGAATTGACAGTGAACTTTGGCCAAATCTGAAATGTTGTAAATTCCCATTTTTCATCAATTTCGGGCATAATAGTGAGTTTAAGTCAACAAATGGCTGTTAAAATACGAAATCATGATATAATTCATGCAACATTGTCATAGACAACACACATTTTGCGTGTTCTGGTTATTTCTATACGAACATAGAAAAAAAATAGATAATTTTAGAGTAAAGGATGAGTGGCAGTAAGACCCATTTTTGGCCCAAGATTTACCATGAAGCTAAAACTATACAAACAGATGTCTTTTGTTGCTGAAACATTGAACAAATATAGGGCTTAAGGAAAATGATGAAGCTTTTTTCCATATCAGTTTGATTCTCATGATAATCAGTTAACTCAAAAGCTATATTTTTTGAAATCGTCAGAATTTCACAGATTTTTGCTGTGTTTTACACATCTTTGTGCTTTGAAAAATGTGGGCACATCTGAATAACAACTTCATATTTATTCAAAATGTGTAAAATGGTGAAATACATCATTTCTGAAAGTTTGAAGTTGTTGTTTGCATGTGCCCCATGTTCACTTAAAGGAAAGGAGAAGGATCGATAAGCCCCATTATTGGCCCCAAATATCCACTTAGAATTACTTTTCTGATCAAGTGATGTTTAAATGAATATTTATATTACTAAATAGTTGCTCTAACACGATTACATGTTTTTTTATATTATAAGTTCCGCGTTGTACAAATGTGACGCAGCAAAATTGCCTTATGACATCAAACTATGCAAATTTTGTCGAAATCAAAGATTTTTTAGACAATTTTCTTACTTTTAACATTGGGCACATCGGAACAACACAAAAATATTTAAAGGCATGAAAGGTATTATAATGATACAACTTTCTGCAAAATATTTTCTTGTTGTTCGCATGTGCCCACTTTCGTTTTGAATAAAAACCATACAAAATTTTGAGATTTTTAAGAAAATTATCATGTTTTCTATAAAAAGCCTGATTTCAACATTTGTTTTCTATGTAACTCATAATAATTTAGATGTTTATGAATTTAAATAATTGAAAGGCATCTACAGAAATAATATTTCAGAAAAATATAGGGTTGTATGACATTGTCTTAATTTTGGGCCAGATTCATATCTTATTGACCCTACTCCTTTCCTTTCAGAACATTCAAAATTGCAGATTTTCTGATTTTCTTTCAAAAAGACGGCTCCTTGTGATGTCACAATAACGTCAAAATGAAAGGAATTCGTATTATTATATGTTTTCTTTGTAGCCAGATGTAATAGTTAATATTTCTTATAAATATCATACTATTTTAAACAACTTGATTTTTGGGGCCAAATATGGGTCTTATTGCCACTCATCCTTTGTATGGGTAGGGGTAAGTTTTATTGATATATGATTTTTTTATTACCTAAAAATTATTTGCAGTAGTTGTCAAACAAATAAAACAAGCTTTCATTTTATACCTGTTTTATATGATATGTGTTTACTAAAATATAATATCAGGAAAAAGAAGAGAAAAACTTAGTCAAAAACGAAAATATTCAAAGATCCATTTATTTTGTCTTTTTGAAAATGAAGCTTTGTTCATTAAGAATATGTTAACATGCTTTATATTCAAGAAAATAGATTGAAAAACTAAAAACAATTTCCAGAATTGGGAATTGAGATGCACTTTCGTTCTATAGACCACCAAACTTATGCAATGTTAGTGAAAATATCAAATTTTTCGTCAATATTTCATAGGGGTAGGACTAAGTTTAATGCCGCTATGGAAAGTATTGGGTATAGAAATTGTAAAATGTGGATTCTTTGTAAAGCTCATACAACAAGCAATGATTTGATACACCGTTTTTATAACTGGGAAGCATTGGGTTATCATTTTTTAGGCAACTGAAAAAAAAACTTAAACGAAAAATGAAATTTTCCTAAATTTCGGTAGGTGGGTCTAAAAATGGGCCCTGTTATACCAGTTATGCTCGTGTTAACATGTTTTAATTTGAAGAGTGGTTGTAAGCGCACTTAAAAAATGGATGGGGTGGGAAAGTTGGGATGCACGGGGGGTTATTCCAACCCATAAACAATAACCTAGCTATATCCTTATCCCTTACCCTTAGCCCAATTGCAACCGCAAACTTGTCGTCTCTTTCCTTTTCGGTTCAGGAGATGTCATTTTAAGCCGAAATTCAGGGCAACACCTCGGATGCCTTCCCGGGCAATTTCCCCTTGAACCAACCCTAAACCAGAATCTGGCCTTAACGCCAACCCCAACACTAAACATAACCATTACCTTACTCCTATTCCTAAGCCCGACGGTCTATCCTAGCCTGGTGTATCTATCCCGCTGCGTTCCAGAGATGTCAAGTGAGGGGAAAATTCAGAGGCGATACCGCGGCTGCCTTCCCTGAGGAAGTTTTCCTCTACAGCTACTCATAAGCAGGAACCTGACCTAAACCCCAACCCTTAGCCTAACTATAACCATTACATTTGCCCTATGCCATAGCCCAATTGTTATCAATCGCATGGCGTCTCTATCCTGCTCCGTTCCGCATATGTCATTTTAAGGGAAAATACAATGGCAAAAGCGCGGTCGGCTTTTCCGGGAGAGATTTCCCCTAAGTCAGGACCTGCCATTTACCCCAATTTTATCCCTAACCCGAACCATTAAGTTCACCCTATGCCTTAGTCCAATCGTCTACCCTAGTCTGGCGTCTATATCCAGCTCCGTTCTGGAGAGATCATTTTATGGGGAAATTCACCCGCGGCACCTTCTCAGAGGAAGATTTTCCCTTTAACTGCACCTAAGCCGGAACCTTGTCAGAACCCAAACCCTAACCTTAACCATAACTATTACCTCAACCCTATGCCTTAGCCCTATCGTCACCACAAAAATGGTGTCTCTATTCCGCTCCGTTCCAAATATGTATATCATTTAAAGGGGAAATTAAAAGGCAAGGCCACGGCTGCCTTTCCTCTTGATCTACCTGGCTTTACCCTCAAATCCCTAGATTTCCCCTTGAACTCCACCTAAGCCTTAACCTGATTGTCACATCTAGCATGGGGTCTCTATTCAGATCCGTTCCGGAGATGTCATTTCAAATGGAAATACAAAGGCAAAAGTGCGGCCGCGTTCCCCGAGGATGATTTCCCCTTACTATTCCGATGCCGGAACCTGGCCTTAAGCCAGACCCTAATCCTTACCCCAACCTTAACCCTATGCCTAAGTCCTATCATGACCGCAAAACTGGCCTCTTTATTCCGCTCCGTTCCGCAGATGAAGATTTCCCCTTGAACTATCCTGAAGTCAGAACCTGGCCTTTCCCTTAACCCTAACCCTAACCATTACAACAACCCTTCGGTCACATCTAGTCTGGCGTCTCTATCCCGCTCCGTTCCGGAGATGTCATTTAAATGGAAATGCAAAGGCAAAAGCGCGGCCGCCTTCTCCTAGTTAGATTTCCCTAACTCTATGCAAAAGTCCCGTTGTCGACCTTAGTCTGGGTTCTCTATCCCGCTCCGTTTCGGAGATGTCATTTTAAATGGAAATACAAAGGTAAAAATTGGAGGCCTTCTCCAGGTGTGATCTCCCCTAGAACTTCCACTAAGCCGGGACTTGGCCTAGCATGGCTAAGCATCCGGAGATGTCTTTTTAAAGGGAAATACAAAGGCAAAAGCGCGACCACCTTCTCCAGGGAAGATTTCGCCTTGTACTACCCCAAATCCTGACCCTTACCATAGTCATATATTTATCACCTACCCTTAGCCCAATCACAACCGCAAACCTAGCGTCTCTTTCCATTTTCGTTCCAGAAATGTCATTTTAAGGCAGAGGCAGAGGTAGTTCATCGGCAAATTTTCCCCGGGAAGACGGCCGAGGCTCTGCCTTTGAATTTTGGCTTAAAACGACAATCCGGTATGGAAAGGGGCAAAGACACCAGCTTTGAAGTAATGATTGGGGTAACGGTAAGTAATAAGGATATGTCTAGGGTAAGGGTCAGGGTTTTGGTTCAGGAATTATCGGCTTAGGGTAGTTCAAAGTGAATTTTTCCAGGGGACGCCGGCCGCGGCCATGCCTTTCAATTTTCGGCTTGAAATGACATATCTGGAACGGAGCGTGAAAGAGACACCAGACTAGATGTGGCGATTGCACTAAAGCAAAGGGTTCAGATAATGGTTAGGGTAAGGCCAGTATCCGGCTAAGGGGTAGTTCAAGGGGAAATCTTCCAGGGAGAAGGCGGCAACGGCTTTTCCTTTATATTTCCCTTAAAATGACATCTCTGTAACGTATCGGACAAAGACGCCAGAGTAGGGTAGACCATCGGGTAAAGGCATTAATTATGGTAATGGTTTTGGTTAGTGTTAGGGTCAGGCTTAAGGCCAGGTTCCCGTTTAGGGGTAGTTCATCGTCCCCGAGGAAGGTGGCCACAGCTTTGCCTTTGAATTTCCCCTTAAAATGACGTCTCCGGATAGGAACAGAATAGAGACGCCATGCTAGGTGATACAATTGGGCTTAGGCATACGGTTAAGGCAATGGTTATGGTTAGCACTATGGTTGGGGATAAGGTCAGTTTCCGGTTCAGAGGTTGTTTAAGTTGAAATCTTCATAGGGGAAGGCGGCCGCGGCCTTGCCATTGAATTTCACTTAAAAATGAAATCGCTGGAACGTAGCTGATAGAAACGCCACGGTAGGGAAGACCATCGGGTGAAGGCATATGATTAAGGTAATGGTTTTATTAGTGTAAAGGGTCGGGTTTAAGGCCAGGCTCCGGCTTAGGAATAGTTCAAGGGGAAATCTTCCCTGGGGAAGGTGCCCGTAGCCTTGCCTTCTAATTTTACCTTAAAGTTACAACTCCGGAACGGAGCGCTAGAGAGTCGCCATGTTCGAGGTGACGATTGCGCAAAGGCATGGGGTTAAAGAAATAGCTAAGGTTTTTTCAGGGTTGGGATTGAGGCCAGGTTCCGGCTTAGGTGTAGTTCACGGGGAAATCTTCCTCGGAGAAGGCGGCTGTGGCTTTGCCTTTGAAATTCTTCTTAAGATGATAAATCCGGAACGGAGCGGAATAGAGACACCATACTATGGATGACAATTGGGCTTAGTCATAGGGTTAATGTAATGATTATGGGTAGGACTAGAATTGGGGTGAAGGGCAGGTTCCGGATTAGGGGTAGTTCAAGAGGAAATCTTCTCCGGGGAAGGCGGCAGTGGCCACTGCCTTTGAATTTCCCCTGAAAATGACGTCTATGGAACTGAGCGGGATAGAGACGCCAGGATAGGCTAGACCATCGGGCTGATGCATACGGTTAAGGTAACTGTTATGGTTAGTGTTGGGTTTGGGTTTAATGCCAGGTTCCGGCTTAGGGGTACTTCAAGGGGAAATCTTCCCCGGCAAAGTCGCCCGAGGCTCTGTCTTTGAATTTCGGCTTAAATGACATATTCGGAACAAATCGGGATAGAGGCGTTAGTATGAGGGTGACGATTGAGCTAAGGCATAGAGTTAAAGTAATGAATGTAATGGTTATGGTTCGGGTTTACGTTTATGTTAAGGCCAGTTTCCGCCTTAAGGGTAGTTCAATGGGAAATCTTCCACGGGAAGGCGGCCGAATCCTTGCCTTTAAATTTCCCGTTAAAGTGACATCTCTGCAATGGAGTGAATTGAGACGCCAGGTTTGTGGTGACAATAGGGCTAAGGCATAGGCTAAAGGTATTGGTTATGGCTAGGATTAGGGTGGGGATAAGGCCAGTTTCAGGCTTAGGGGTAGTTCAAGTGGAAATATACCCCGGAAAAGGCGACTGCGGCTTTGTCTTTGAATATCCCCCTTAAAATGACATCTCCGGAACTGAGCATATGGAGCAACATGCTAGGAGTTAAAATATGGCTTAGGTAATGGTAAGTATTTTTTTTAATTCATAGCAGGTTTCGGCTAAGGGTCAATTCAAGGGGAAGTCATCACAGGAGACGGCTGCAGCGCTTCTGCCTTTGCATTTCCATTAAAATAACATCTCCGGAACGGAGAGGGGCAGAGACCCCAGACTAGGGTAGACGATTGGACTTAAGCATAAGGTTAAGGTAATGGTTAGGATTGGGGATAGGGTTGGAGTAAAGGCTTCAGCCTTAGGGGTAGCTCAAGTGAGACGTCTTCCCCGGAGAAGGGGGCCGCGCTTTTTCCTTTATTTCTTTCATTTTAAATGATATCTCAGGAATGGAGCTCGATAGAGACCCTATACTAGGTGTGACAATTGGGCTGAGACATGGGGTTAAGGTAATGGTTACAGTTAGCGCTAGGGTCGGGGTTAAAGCCAGGTTTCGGCTTAGATGTAGTTCAAGGGGAAATCTTTCCTGGGGAAGGCGACCGTGGCCTTGCCTTTGAATTTCCTCTTAAAATGGCATTTTCGGAATGGATCGGAATAGAGACGCCAGTTTTGCGGTGACGATAGGGCAAAGGCATAGGGTTAAGGTAATGGTTAGGATTAGGGATGGGTTAAGGCCAGGTTCAGCTTATGGGAAGTATAAGGGAAATCTTCCCTGGAAAGCCGTCCGGGGCTTTGCCTGTGAATTTCGGTCTAAAATGATATTCGGAATCAGAGGGATAGCGACGCCACGGTTGTGGTTTTAACTTGGCTAAGGGTAAGGGTGAAGGTAATGGCTAAGGTAAGGGTCAGATTTAAGTATATGATATAATACCCTTACGGATGTTTCTCTGCTTAAATACCCAAAGATGGACTTATGTTATATCCTACGTTCACGGTTTTCGGCATAAAACTACCCCTAGACGTGTTCTGATCCGTTTAAAACTTAAAAAAAGGTCCTACGAATGATACTTTTGGACGCCAAAGTCGTTGAATCAAACTTCCAGTCTCTATCTGCCAGCATTCCGGAGTTAGACTTATGTGATATCCTAAGTTAACAGTTTTCTGCTTAAAAATGCCCCTAGACGTTCCATTACCTAGCCGTTCAGGCTTAGGGGGTAGTCTAAGGAGAAATGTTTCCCAGCAAAGCTTGCCAAGGTGTTGCCTTTGAATTTCGGCTGAAAATGACATCTCCGGAATCGAAAGGCAAAAAGACGCCAGGTTTGCGGTGGTGATTGGGCCAAGGGTTTGGGATAAGGATATGGTTAAGGTAAGAGTCAGGGTTTTGGGTTAATACCCAGTTCCGGCTTAGGAGTAGTCAAAGAGGAAATCTTCCTCGGCAAAGCTAGTCGAAGTTGTTCCTTTGAATTTGGCTTAAATAACAAAATACCGAAGTTACTATGAATTTAGATTCTGCATATGCGCATTTAGACAACTTATCTCTTCCGTGCAGATCAAATCAAAACATGTGGAAATCAATAAACCTTAGAGAGAACAAATTACCAATAGAATCTAAATAGAATAGCCAAAATCAACTAAGGACAGAGCAATGCAAGAGGGAGATACCCTTTAGTTTTGGACACAGTTTCTTAAAGTTAGTTTCCAAATGGAATCTTTTTTTCGGGCCAGCTCTGAAGTACTGGCTTCTGGGTTGGTGAATACTTTCTGGGACTAACAGTCCACCAGCACTGGCATCGACCCAGTGGTAATAAATATCAAATACCGAAGTTACTCTGAATTTAGATTCTGCATATTCGCATTTCGACAACTTATGTCTCTTCAGTGCAGATCAAATCAAACATCGGAAATCCATAAACCGAAATATGTGTAAAACCTAAAAGCGAACAAATTACCAATAGAATCGAAATGTAACAGCTTAAAATGACATCTCCAGAACAGAAAGGGATTGAGACCACAGGGTTGAGGTGGTGACTGGGATAAGGGTAAGTGATTGGGAACGGTTAAGGTAAGGTCGAGGTTCTGGTTAAGTGCAAATACCGACTTAGCGGTAGTCTATTTGAAAATTCACCACCAAGCCGGACGAGGCTTTTCCTTTGAATTTCGGCTTAAAATTATACCTTAATTGGAGAGGGATCAGGACACCAGGTTTGTCGTGCTCATTGGGCTGAAGGTAAGGGATAAGGTAACGGCTAGTACAAGGGTCAGGGTTGGGGTTAAGGCCAGGATTCGGCTTAGGGTAATCTAAGAGGAAATATTCATCAGCAAAGCCGGACGAGCTTTACCCTTTACCCTTTCAATTTAGGCTTAATTTGACATCTCCAGAACGGAAAGGGATAGAGACGCCAGGTTTGCAGTGGTGATTCGACTGAGAGTAAGGGATAAGGTAATTGCTATGATAATGGTCAAGGCTGGGATTAAGGCAAGATTTTGGTCAGGGGTAGTCTGCGATATATAGACTCATTTCGTAAAATTACAAAACTTTTTCAAATTCTAGAAGCTCAAACCTCAAAAAGCCTTTTTGTTATTTTAGGAACGGTTGAAGGATTGTTTCTTGAATATCACAATATAAATGAAAACCTTTATCTATTTTGAAAATTTCCGTGCGCTTCTTGTAAAATATAGAAAGTCTTTAAAAAAAACTAAAATTCGGAAATTTCCATTATGCCGTCATTTTTTATAAAAGATTGCCTACATGACCCAATGAATGGTTAAATTTGCATTTTTTGAGGCATTTGTGTGTGTTTAATGGTAAAAAAAATCACAATACAAACTATTCACATCTGAAACATTTGAAGGAAAACAAAATATAATAAGTATAGCGCTTTTCTTTACAGGATGCGGTAAAAATTTTGCATTTTGTGAGTCTGTAGTTTGTTTGAAACATTTTAAAACGTGTTCCACTTAACGCTCAGTCATCCTGTAACGATATAGCATCTAATGATAAAGTTATATATAAGTTTATAGTAAATCAGCATCTCGACAACAAATCATTTGAAATTATGGAAAACTTAAATTTTCTATTTTGTACACATTTTCGACTACGGCATCCCCCCCCCCCAAAAAAAAAAAGAGAAAACTCATTATCATGGTCAAATTCTACTTTAGAAATCACATGTATGTAAGATATAGTGAAATGTAAACTCTAATTCAAATAAGACATATTTTATAGCAAATACAAATATGACTTTTGTGCGAGTCTGAATATTTGGAAATTTTAACAATTTTAGGGGTGCTAATTTTGACATTTGTTTTAAAACTATCTAAAAACTGTTGATTGCATGCATGCTTTAACAATGCTCCGGTACATAAGTTTACTTCTACTTGAACCAACATTTCGTATCGCTTTTGGGTGAATGTTACTACTAGCAATAATTAGAAAATTCTCTAAACCAAAGGATATTCAGAATGAAAAATTATCTTATTGCTATTATTATGTTGATAAAAAAATAAGTTGGAATATAACGTATCAAAAAACATTATTACATTGTCTTTCGCATTTTAATGACCATAAAAACTCGAAGCATTGAAAATATCTAAACTCCCAGAAACTTTGAATGTAGAACTGAAAAAAAATTAAACGTTGAACGTTGAACTCCTTATGTTGAACTGAACAAAAATTAATGTTGAATGTTGAACTGCGAATGTTGAAGGTTGATCTGGAAAAAAAGTGAATATGGAACGTTCAACTGCGAACGTTGAACGTTGAACTGAGAAAAAATTTTGAATGTTGAACGTTGAACTGCGAATGTTCAACTTTGTACTGAAAAAAAATGAATGCTGAACGTTGAACTGCGAATGTTGAAAGTTCAACTGAAAAAAAAAATTTTCAATGTTGAACGTTGAACTGCGAATGTTGAACGTAGAACTGAAAACAATTTTGAATGTTGAGCGTTGAACTGCGAATGTTGAACGTTGAACTGAAAAAAAAAATGAATGTTGAACGTTGAACTGCGAATGTTGAACGTTGAACTGAAAAAAAAATCAATGTTGAACGTTGAATTGAAACAAAATTTTGAATGTTGAACGTTAAACTGCGAATGTTGAACGTTGAACTGAACCAAATTTTGAATGTTGAACGTTGAACTGCGAATGTTGAACGTTGAACTGAAAAAAAAATTGAATGTTGAACGTTGAACTGCGAATTTTGAACGTTCAACTGAAACAAAGTTTTGAATGTTGAACGTTGAACTGCAAATGTTGAACGTTGAACTGAAAAAAAAATGAATGTTGAACGTTGAACTGCGAATGTTGAACGTTGAACTAAAAAAAAATTATTGAATGTTGAACGTTGAACTGCGAATGTTGAACGTTGAAGTAAAAAAAAATGAATGTTGAACGTTGAACTGCAAATGTTGAACGTTGAACTGAAAAAAAAAATGAATGTTGAACGTTGAACTGCGAATGTTGAACGTTGAACTGAAAAAAAAAATGAATGTTGAACGTTGAACTGCGAATGTTGAATGTTGAAGTGAAAAAAAAAGAATGTTGACAGTTAAACTGTGAATGTTGAACGCTGAACTGAAAAAAAAAATGAATGTTGAACGTTGAACTGCGAATGTTGAACGTTGAACTGAAAAACAAATTTAAATGTTGAACGTTGAACTGCGAATGTTGAACGTTGAACTGAAAACAAAATGAATGTCGAACGTTGAACTGAGAATGTTGAACGTTGAAGTGAAAAAAAAATTGAATGTTGAACGTGGAATTGCAAATGTTGGACGTTGAACTGAAAAAAAAATTATTGAATGTTGAACGTTGAACTGCGAATGTTGAACGTTGAAGTGAAAAAAAATGAATGTTGAACGTTGAACTGCGAATGTTGAACGTTGAACTGAAAAACAAATTTAAATGTTGAACGTTGAACTGCGAATGTTGAACGTTGAACTGAAAAAAAATGAATGTCGAACGTTGAACTGAGAATGTTGAACGTTGAAGTGAAAAAAAAATTGAATGTTGAACGTGGAACTGCAAATGTTGAACGTTGAACTGAAAAAGAAATTTGAATGTTGAACGTTGAACTGCGAATGTTGAACGTTAAACTGAAAAAAATGAATGTTGAACGTTGAACTGCGAATGTTGAACGTTGAACTGACAACAAATTTTGAACGTTGAAATGAGAATGTTGAACATTGAAGTGAAAAATAAATTGAATGTTGAACGCGGAACTGCAAATGTTGAACGTTGAACTGAAAAAGAAATTTGAATGTTGAACGTTGAACTGCGAATGTTGAACGTTGAACTAAAAAAAAATTTTGAATGTTGAACGTTGAAGTAAAAAAAAAAATTTGAATGTTGAACGTTAAACTGCGAATGTTGAACGTTGAACTGAAAAATAAATTTGAATGTTGTACGTTGAACTGCGAATGTTGAACGTTGAAGTGAAAAAAAAAATTGAATGTCGAACGTTAAACTGCGAATGTTGAACGTTGAACTGAAAAAAAAATTGAATGTTGAATGTTGAACTGCGAATGTTGAACGTTGAACTGAAAAAAAATTG
>MJUU01058291.1:0-25357 GCA_002080025.1 Modiolus philippinarum
ATGGGGAAAATGTTCAATACTATTCTTCCTTAGGGGTACCAGTCCTACTACCAATATCCGATGTCGCTCCCATACGGTCGAATTTCTAAGAATGGCCAAGGGAAATTTTTTAGACTATAGGTCACGAACTTGCAATCATGGCCGCCATGTGGCCAAAATTGTTCCACTGTTCATTACAAGAGTTTGCTGTCTAGGTTCTGTTTTAATTGTTAATTATAGGTTTGTAAATATGCATCAATGCCAGAAGGTATTTAACACATTTGTTTTATCACCATTGGGGATATATAGCACAATTATTAAAGGGCAATTCCTAGGGTCACGGACTTGCCATCATCGAGGATAATAATAATAATGGAAATAATGGAAAAAATAATAATAAAATAATAATAATAACAGATCTTTTTTGAATCTGAAGCGTGACAGACCTTGCAATTGTTCTTTGAACAATTGGACCTTTCATTATTATTATTATTATTATTATTATTTCCGCCGCGAATGACAAAAAACTACGCGACATAATATTTTGATACTTGGTACATAAGACAAAGACCAAGCCAGGATTCCGGATCTGAGGGCACGACATAATTCTATTTTTAGTAACGGAGTTATCTCCCCAACACCGAAAACCCTTGTTATCAGGTCAACTCCGAAACCGTAACCGGTATCAAAAATCTGAATGGGGAAAAATGTTTGTTATATCGTAGCGATGATTTATCATGCAAAAAATTTTTTTTTGGTCGCGACCCCGGTTACGCGTTTTTGACCCCTAAATATGCAAATTTCTCAAAGTTATCCGAATTCCACCAAATTAAGTTTCCAGGTAGCCTTCATGGTCCTGATTACAAATCTGTAGTCAGAATTTTTTTGTCCGCCATTTTGAAAATGGCCGCCATTCGAAATTTTGTTATCGCGATATCTCGGAAACGATAAAAAATTTATGAAAACATTGTGTTGCAAAAATACTCCTCTCATTGAGATCTACATTTGATACATTGGAAGGAAAACTCTGCGATGAACCGTTTTTGAGTTATAGCCCTTGACGCGTTACGGTAAATTGTTTTTTGCGAATAACTTTTAAACGCTTACAGATAATATAGTAAACGTATATATGTTAAATGATCAGTGCGAAGAGACCTTCAATTTGAGTACCAGGCTGAAGGTCATCGGTGATCTTTGACCGTGACCTTTGACCTTGTTATCAGATAAACTCGGAAATCGTAATAGATAATGAGAAAAATGTTCATCTTCACGAGACGCAACTTTGTTACATTTAGTCCGAAAACATTCGACGACTCTTAATATGAGTTATTGCCCTTTGAAAGATTTTGGGTTTCCGTTAATGCTAAATTCTCCCAAACCATAAGTCGTAGAGACCTGAAACCTTCACCATTGTTCATAGGTGATATATTGTCATCTAAAAATATGAAAGTCAAAGGTCATCAGTCAAGGTCACTGATGACTTTGGGCCTTGTTATCTCTTAAACTCGTAACCTATAAGAGATAGGTGGTCAAATGTATTGGAGAAAATGCGTGTCTAATTGTCGTCTGCATATTTTTGACTGAAATAGACAACAAAATCAAAACTCAAACATGTAATCATGGTGAAAACTGGTGAAAGACCTTGCAATTGTTCTCTGAACAATTGACCTTTTAATTTATCATGTGTTTATAATGTTAAATTTTCTATCGATATATTGTACACTATGAGCAACAAATTTATTTTTTATGGAAATACTTCCGCTTGATATAAATGATTTCAGTTCTTTCATGAGACACAGGTGAAACAGTTGGATTTGTAACTTGGTAGTCAACTATAACTACATATACTTGTTAATAACCATTTTATAATTCTTCCAACTAGCATTTTTTGTCATTCAGCTTAGCTGTGTAACCGGAGACCCTCACAAAAGTCACGCAGTGTCTCCTCGGGTTTTAAAACAAAGGACTTCTAGCACTCTGGTTAGCCACCTCACCAAAAGAGGTATAAAGTCAACCAGCTATCTCAGTCAATTTAGTGTCTATCTAAATCTACATAATATATGATTTCTTGAAACAAGACTGCACATTTTCTGATTGATTGTTTGCCTTCATTGGTTTGTCATAACGAGTGCGACTTACGTTTGGATCGTGACAGTGTGACAAAGAGGACAACTACAGAGCACCTATTTTCACCCTGCTTTTCAATGCAAGTTCAAATTCCAGTTAATCAGTTTTAAATAATATGTTTGCAATGTTCTGTCGTTTTGTTACTTCATTTCATGTCTTTGTTCATACATTATTTTTTTGTACCAGTGTCAATAAAATACAAAAAATCAAAAGTTATGATGGCCCGATGCGGCCATTTCGCGTTTTCTACTTTCACTTTCCACAGAGCGAAAACGCGAAATCGAGAAGGCGAAGACGAAAACGCGAAATGAATTTCACTTCATGTTTTCGCGTTTTCGCTTTCGCGTTTTCGCCATTGCGATTTCGCGTTTTCGCGTTTTCGCCTCGGAAGTAAAGATCTAACGCATGCGTCATTTGAAACAATAATGTGGACATTTAAACTTCAATTGCAAAACAGTATATGTTATGTTGTGACCAAATTCAATAAACTCATGAACTGTATTAACTGTATTCGGATGTAATTACTACTCAAACCAACTTTTGTATTTTGTATACGTTTTAAGACTTTCATAAGTTAGATTCTCTCCATACCGTATGTGTAATGTAATTAGAAGTTGAAATGATATTTTATAGTAAGAATAAGTTTAAATTGGTGTGCATCTTTTAAATTTAATATAAGGTCAATTGGGTTTGTGTGTGAACAAGATCATATCACAATGGACACATTTGAAAAAACAATTTCATTAGATCGTTATTGTAGGGGATATTTTCACTGACAGATTAATCTCTCCCTTACTTCTTTTAAGGCATTTCCCCGTAAATTAATTCCTACATTTACACCCCCGGTAAAACTGCACCGTGCAATCAGGGTAGCGACTAACTGTACGCAAGATAGTGCAAAACAAACCAGAAATAGACATGCAGACGAAAAGTAACTTCATTATTATATGGTATTTGTATCATATTTAAATGTGTATTGGCAATTGTAAAGGAAAACTACACTATTAACCTTTATTTGTATCAAATATGTAAGCGTATATGTTTTTAATAAAGTCACAATAACCAAAAGAGTTCGTGTACACCAAAAAAATCAGGGTAGGACTAAGCGTACAGTTGGTAGCAACTAAGCAGTACGCAGGGTAGGACTGAATCATTGAAATACTACCTAAATAAAAGAAACTGTACATTTTTGCACATTGTTGAAGATATTCTCACACTGTTTGTCAGTGGAGATACCATATTATATTCAATAGAACCAAGCTTTCTATTTGATGTATTCACTTTTTCTTTTTTTCACAGACATAAAAAAGACATACCTTGACTTCTTCTGGGGATCTCTGAACCATATTGTCTAAATATAGAATGCGTCGTACAAAATTCAAAATGTGTTAATTTTTATGACGGAATTTTCGAAAACGTGCATGTATTTGATTGTGCTTTTCCCTAATTAACTGCTATTATGTTACCAGTAATCCCTTACAACAATGCTATACTTTGCAAGATATTAAAAATCGAGCTTTTAAATTGCTAAAAATATATTAGGCCAATAAGGAATTAAAATTTGAATTTGAATTTATGCTTCTATCAAAAATAGAATGCATGCTTTTCAAGTTCTTTCGTTGATGATGGAATTCATTTTTTTTTTTCAAATGCAGGAAATTGGACCGAAATACACTCTAGCCTTCTCTTCGGAACGTACCTCTAATACCCGAATTTCAGGGAAACCGGGAAAAACAAACTAATTATGAAATTGAAGTTCATTTATAATTTTTCCTGACAGACTTAAACTAAATTTTGATTGACGAAAAAAATTAATCTGAAGCGCTGCAAATCGATAAAATATAATAACTCAATACCGAAATTACTGTTACGTACAAAAATAAAACTGTTCCCGGAGAGAAAGTGATTCAAAAGTCCCATATAGAAAAGATTTTTGAGTTGTCAATCTGAAAGATTGTCAACTCTTTGCCTACATGAGAATTATTAATATACTTCAAGAAAACCCCTTTCAACTTCAACTCTGATTGGATATTAATTATAGAAAAAAAAGCTTTGTTGATTGATCGATATTAATATCCTGTATACTCTTTACATGCAAGAAATATCAACTTCCATAAAAAAGAAGTTCGAATAAATGTACATGTATAACCAATGTGTGCCTCTTATTCTTTGTATTGATACAGAAATTATCCATGCAATTACTGTAGCATTTATTTCTTTTAAATTGCAGTTTGTGGAGGGCCTAACACATTTTTAATTGTTTAATGCGCTTGAATATACTGAGGATTCCAGATTGTTGTTGATATAGATAACATCCCAAATACTTAATTATAGATTGACCTCTGACTTCTTATCAACATATGCATCACTGGAGGCAAAACATCCTCGATATATATATATATATACAACATGTAAACAAAGAAGATAAGTGTTTATTTAATTCAAAATGGATGATTCCTGTAACATTGTCTAGGTGAACCCATTTGTCAGTGGAAATTATTAACTAATGAGAGTTTGGCTTTTTATATGGAGAAATGAAATGTTGATGGAGTGCAATTACCTGTGTGTATATCGCTAGTTTTCGAGGTCATTTTAATGTAACAACATTCCTTGATTTTATTACATACTGTGTCAATCATGTTTAAAATTTACAAATTTACAAACATGACAAAGTAAATCAGTAATGAATGATATTCCATTCACTTTGATTCCATTGAAGAAATCACAATGCACTGTTAAGGTATCTTGATAAAGTGCAGGCTGTATTTAATTGACTATAAAATTTTATGACAAGTTTATACTGTGGCATATTATTTTATGTATCTTGTTTATTCTGTACTTGTCACTAACCTTAAGTTTAATGGATTTTGCATTGTTTTCTTTTTTCTATATTGGCAACTCTCAAGACTTTCAGTCTTTGATTTTATCCATGGCAAGCTCATATGACTGTGGCTTATGGTGTTTTGTCCTTTATCTACAGACTTTCATTATACCAATGATACTGACATTAGTCTAAGTAAACAAAACAGCTCATAGAAATTGCATATTAACATTTAGGTTCCATTCAGGGTGAATATATACTCTTTGTAGGGCATAATACGCGTATTTGTTTGAAAACTTAGTCATACCATTCGTACAATTAAAATCCTACCCTGCGTACAGTTCGACTTTTAGTTAGTCTCTACCTACTGTACGCTTAGTCCTACCCTGGTGAAATTGCGTACAGTAAAACTTTTGCTAATTATACAGTTATAAGCAATCAAAACAACCTAAAACTGACACAAAATATTAATTGGCACCTCCAAATCTCATAATAATCGAAGTAAAGCAGAATGTCCATATAAAAATAATCAACTTTTTTTCGTCTGCATGCCTATTTTTGGTTTGTTTTGCACTACCCTGCGTACAGTAAGTCGCTACCCTGATTGCACGGTGTACAGTTTCACCGGGGGTGCATTTATAAAAGTGTCGAATTTGAGTACGGTAGAACTGACCAGCTGTCAATCCAAAACGAATCAATTAGGTATAAAATATTTAACGCATTTTTTTTATTTTTGAGTTCTCGGTTTTCTTGGTTGGGTGTAATCCTTGTAATAGAACAGTATAAATAGGACGTTTATTAACGTTTTATGTCTAATTACGAAAGAAAAATTAACAGTCAGAAAATCTTTTATTGTGTTTAGAAATTAGGAAAAGTGAAGGTTTGTGATGTATGAAAGAACGATATGTGCGAGTAAAAAATCGAATCGGTGTTGTTGGCACCTAGCTGGGAGTGAAACGATGGAATGAAAAGGTGGGGAGGAGTCCAAGGGAGTTTCCAAAAGGTATCAGGCCAGCCATGATAAAAAGACAAGCCAACAAAAAGTAACAAAACCGGTTTCGATTGATCGTTAAGAGAAGGAAGTTTAATACATTTAGCATGTCTCAGTCTGTATATCTGGCATATAAAATACCATCTTGAATACAGCAAGATGGCAAAAAGTAAGCATTTACTCATACTCAAACCACAACATATAAAGACAGTAGCCCGACCCTCTCTGCCCAGGGTCATACACTTGTGTAAGTGTTTCATCAGATTCAAGCAACCTCATGTTTAGTACATGTATTGATATGTAATAAACAGATTTAGATGGTTGATGTGTATGTAGTTTTTTATCTATAGCATATCTCATCGATCACTACTTTTCATGTTTGTATGTATTTTCATGTTAGTCGGTTATCTCTATAGCACTTTCACTGAGTTTAACGTTTTAGAATTATAAAGGAAAGAAAGTAAATGGTACTGACGGGGTTTGAACTAATGTGGTCTCTTCTAGTTCGAAAACTAACAGAACCTTAGGTTTAATTTAAGAAACCATTAGCGGATCTAAAAGGAGGGGGGATGTTCCGTCGGTTGGAACCCCCATTTTGACAATCATGTATTTTTTAATGAATATCCTGATGTTTTACTAACAACTATCCCAAAAATTTTCTTTCGTTTTTATTAATTTGAATCCCTCTTTTTAAATTCCCTGGACGTGGATTAAGCAATGCACATTAATTTAAACTTGCTTACTATAAAAAAGCATTTCATCTTTTAATTATATTACACATACGGCATGGAGAGAATCTAACATATGAAAGTCTTAAAACGTATACAAAATACAGAAGTTGGTCTGAGTAGTAATTACATCCGAATAAATTCAATTCAAAAATTAATACAGTTTATGAGTTTATTGTATTTGTTTTTAACATAACACATACTGTTTCTCAGTTGAAGTTTGAGATGGCCACATTATTGTTTCAAATGACGCATGCGTTAGATCTTTACTTCCGAGGCGAGAACGCGAAATCGCGAAAATGCGAAAACGCAAAATCACAAAGGCGAAAACGCGAAAGCGAAAACATGAAGTGAAATTCATTTCGCGTTTTCGTGATTTCGCTTTCGCGTTTTCGCCTTCTCGATTTCGCGTTTTCGCTCTGTGGAAAGTGAAAGTAGAAAACGCGAAATGGCCGCATCGGGCCACCATAAAAAGTTTTATTTTATATTTTATTGACACTGATTTTGCCATTTTTCTTCTATAGCCTCATGCATGTTTCAATAACACAGTACAGGAGTGCAAAATCCAGCGAATAGTATATCTTTTCTTCCCAGATATATATCCTGTTACCAGTTCAGTGGTAGACCTTATTTGAAAAAAGATGACTCTTTGACTACAAACAAGCTTATGTATCATCTAGCAAGAAAATTAGCCTCATGATAGGCCTTTTATGCCGTAATATAACCTGTAATAGGAAACAGCGCAGTGGTGGACCTTTTCTGCCACATGTGTCTTGTAATAACTAAACCAGCTCAATGGAAGGACTTTTTGCCCCTGTTGTACATCCTGTCCTGGGAAACAGTTCAGTGGTTGACCTTATTTGACAAAGGGGACTGTTTGACTACAAACAAGCTGTTGTATCATTCAGCAAGAAAATTAGCTTCACTTCAGGCCTTTTATGCTGTTATATATCCTGTAATAGATAACAGCTCAGTGGTAGACTTTTCTGCCGCATGTATCTTGTAATAACTAAACCAGCTCAGTGGAAGACCTCTTTACCAAAGGTGTACATCCTGCCCTCGGAAAACAGTTCAGTGGTAGAACTTTATACCACATGTTTTCATTCTGTGCCGAAAACCATTTGTACCACACGTGTATAGGGGCAGTTCGGATAATATCGACCAGGTGTACAATTTCGGACATTTTTTTTGATGTGTTAATAAAACTTATCTTCAGTTTCTTACTTTAAATTTACTGTGATGTAAAAAATGAAAACGCTGGAGTTCACCTGTTACTAAAGATATATTCCGGGGTTGATGAAGTAATTGACAAAATTTGACGGGAATTCAGCGATATAAGAAAGTTTGAAGCCCGCGAATTTTTAGAAAAACAGTGGTGTACCAGTAAAACTCAAGAATACTCCATTGAACGCAAGTGTAAATAATAGTTTTAATCTACTGCTAACTAATGGTGTTTAATTTAGTTCTAAAATGACAAAAAAGTGTATTTAGCTGATTTTACATGAATTTAAGAATAAAAATACCAAATAAAAAGTGTCCGAAATTATACTACCACATTTTTGTGGTCGTTTAATGTTGGGCAGAGAATTTCACGCTTTCATAAGAAAACTGTCACGTGTAGTAACGTTTCGATTACACAATATTAGCTAAACAGGCGTAATTAAGTGCCATTGACAAGGTACAATGTATGACACATATTGCTAGCCTGCATGAAAATGTAAATGCGTCAAGAAAAAAAACCAGAGCACAAAGCGTACATTACCGGTTACACTGCGTGAATTTACTCGGAGTCTCTTAATTTTGGTGAAAAATAGCTTTTTATAATAAAATAACTGCACGTGACATGCATAGCCAAAATAGTCATCTCCATATAGTTAAAAGGTTAGTTTTAATTTCTATTGTATTATTAAGTACATTTGTGTTCGTTATTATACCCCACGCAACGAAGTTGCGGAGGGTATATAGTTTTTGACTGGCCCGTCAGCCCGTCCGTCCGTCCGTCCGTCTGTCATCAAGTCGGTACACCATTTGTCCGGATAACTCCTCCTACAGTTTTTAAGCTAGGAAGTTTTTATTTTGTAGGTGGATTGTGCACATATCAAAGATGTGCATACTACTTGGATTTTGATTTTTGATAATTTTTCAGCAAACTACACATTGTTGAACTTTGTCATTTTTATGCATTATATTGCATATAGGGTACGCCATTTGTCGGGATAACTCCTCCCACAGTTTTTAATATAGGATGTTTTTATTTTGCTGGTTGATTGTTCACATATCAAAGATGTGCATGCTACTTGGATTTTGATTTTAAATCATTTTTCAGAAAACTACACATTGTATAATTTTGTCATTTTTATGCATTATATTGCATATAGGGTACATCATTTGTCTGGATAATTCCTCCTACAGTTTATTAGATAGGAAGTTATTATTTTGCAGGTTGATTGTTCACATATCAAAGATGTACATGCAACTTGGATTTTAATTTTTGATATTTTTTTTTTTCAGAAAACTACACATTGTTGAACTTTGTTATTTTTATGCATTATATTGCATATAGGCAATATTATTTGTTCGGATAACTCCTCCTACAGTTTATAAGATAGGAAGTTTACAGGGTACTCCATTTGCCGGATAAATCCTCCTACAGTTTTTAAGATATTTTACAGGATGATTGTGCATCTGTAAGAGATGTGCAAACTACTTGGATTCCAATTTTTGATAATTTTTAGATAATGCAGGATTATCGGATATGTGGGGGCGTGGGGTATGTGAGCTTGCTCACTAAGGTTCTTTAATTCGTCTTGTTTTTTTTCTTAACTTCTGGGGTCTTCTTCAAATTTACAGGTTTTTTCTCTTCGAAATTTCAGTATGCCTTAAAAGAATAAGATCAAAACAAGGGGCAAAGAGAGAAATTATGATCCAGAAGATCTTTCAAAAGCAGCGACTGCTGTTAAAAATGGTTCAATGTCCGTCCGAAAGGCAGCAAAAACATTCTCTGTGCCGTCTTCAACAGTTCAGGACAGAAAATCAAATGAAGATGCTAAATTAGGGAGAAAGCCAGCGCTTCCAATGTTTATTGAAAACCGTGAAGGAGGCACCGAGGCAAGGAATTGGTTTGACAAGAAGCCAATTACTGGTAAGGACAGGGCAGTTGTGCAATAAAATATAAAAGTTACACCATTTAAAGGACCAACTCCCACAAAAGATTGGTGGCAAGGAGTGACAAAGCGCCATCCGGAACTCATTATTCGTAAACCCGAAAAACTGGGAACAGCTAGAGCGAGTATGGCCAATCCAATTGTTGTAGGGAAATATATGGAAGAGCTTGGAGATTTAATGACCGAGTAATACATAAGAAACAAGCCGTCAGTGTAGAATTGTGACGAAACAAGTCATAGTTTCGAGCACACACCAGTTAGAGTGGTCGCGGAAAAAAAGTGTCCAAGACATGCCAAAAGCGGACAATAAAACAATAAAACCGGACAATAAAACAATAAAAGCGTTGTTCCTTTGCTTGTTTTTTACCATGTATTTGTAGAGACTTTGTCTCATGTGCATTTACTCCATATCCTTTTATTCACCAAATGTGACAATTATGGCTTGCGTCAATGCAAACGGCAAAAAAAAATGTCCCAACTGTTTATAGTAAAATGAAAAACGTCAGCAAGCCATGGATTTAATACCCGCACTGCTCCGAAGGGAAACATGTGGAGTTTCCAAGACAACGGATGGTTGACGAATAAAATTGGCGACGTTTGGTTTCGGGACATATTTCTTGAATAATGTGCACCCTCAAGGCCGCAATTATTTATCCTTGACGTTCACTCGTCTCACGAGTCATTGGCAATTCTCGAATTAGCCAAGGAAAATGATATTCATATCTTGTGTCTTCCTCCACACACTACCCACGTGTTGCAGCCTCTTGACGAGGCGGTCTTTGGCCATTTTAGTTCAGCATATAACAAAGCCTGCTCGTCGTTCATAACAGAAAATGTTTTGAATACAGTAAACAAATTCTCTTTTCCCGGGCTAATCAAAATGGCATGGCATGAGGCTGTCACTACGGAAAACATAAAGGCAGGTTTTAAAGCATGTGGAATTTTCCCATTCAATCCAAACGCTTTATCTGATAATTTGTTCTTACCTTCCGTTTCCACAAATAAACCACAAACAAAGTTCCTAGACGTGCAGATGCCGTACAAAATCCACCTCCACCAACAATAGAGGTAAACGCCCAACAAAAACAAAGCCAGCGGGAAATAGAAATAAATGAAACTGACAACATGATCGATGGTCAGATATTACAACTGCATGACCCGAAAGAATTACTTCAACTGATAAGAAAAGGCAACATCGATATACTAGAAAAAAGTAATGACAACGTAGTCTCGCTAGTGACGACATCCAGTAGTCGATGAGATGTATAGAATACTGCCATACAAGAAATGTTTTTACCATCAACACCAACAGGGGACACTACAAAGCAAGAAGTGAAAAGACAAACAAAAAAAACACATCACATCGCTTGTTAACGTCTGTTCAGGTGCTTCAGGAAAAAAGGAGATAGAGGGTAAAAAGTTTGAGAAGGAAAAATGAAACGAGAAAAAGAGATGATAAAAAAAAACAGAAATTATTAAAAAAGAAAAGGAATTAGTAAAAAGTGGAAAAATGAAAGCATGAAAAAAACGTGTGTCTATATGTCGGAAATGATTAATTCACAAATTATATTTATTCTTGGATAATCTCAATCACACTGTAATTAATCTCTGTACATTTACTACACTAGTACCGAAGCAACAAAATTCAGACAATCATTATCCTGACAAAAATATGATAACTTCAATCCTAGCAATCAAATACATAACAAAACAAAACCAACAAAAAAAAATATCCTTTAGCAAAAAGGGGTAATCAAGACAACCTACAGTGAAACTTGCGAATCAGCACTTATGTAACTGTAGATAAAATAAAGAACAAATTTGGGCGTCGGTGAGGAAAAAAGTTGACAGTAAAATATATATTAACAAAAATAGTTAATGTAAGAAAACGGGCACAAATTTTCGGTGCTCCTTTCCTGCAACAAGGGTAAGAGGGGAACACCTTTCAGAGTTCATCCCTCAATAACGCTGGCAAGTTGATTGTGAAAAGTGTACATCTAAGTTAAAATACCTATCTAATATAGAAGAATATGCTTGAACCAGTAAAAAATTAAAAAAAAAAAAACAAAAAGTCGATACTTATACTTTTCACATGAAACTTAGGTTTACTGAAGAAAAGAACACTGGAGATTATAGTCCTCTCTAATCTGCAGGATTAAAAAAAAACATTAGGTGCTTCGGTAAAGCAGGGACATGTAGAACCATATGTCTCCGGGTAAAGTCCCAAATGTGACATTATCGATTCTGACTTTACTCTGGATTGACCCATTGACATTTCGACTGGTGCTGTGTACAGAGCAGGACATGCTTATTCTTCCGGAACACCTGATATAACCCTAGGTTTTATGGGGGTTTACATTAGTGCTTAAGTCTTTTGTGTTGCCTTTTATATCACACTGTTTAATTTTAGTTTTGTGTTGTTACGTGATTTTTGTGGTACCGATTTGTCCTTGTTGTCTGAATATCGAAGAAATTAACCGAAGGTTTCCAAATTTTTATCATGATTCTGTTTTAGAGTTAGAGAAGAAATACGTACCATGGATTTCTAATCGGTTCTGTCTATGGGTAAGAAATGACTACTCGATCACCTACCAAACAGATCTTTCAAAACAATAAATGCCTCACTGACTGTGTGACGGGTGCTGTATGTAGGGCAGGACAAAATTATCATTCCGGGAGACCTGATGTCACTTTGTCTTTTGAGAGTTCACACTGTTGCTGCTTTTTAACAAATCGGAACTTCTCTTTACTGTCCATTCACTATAATCTAGTAATAATAAAGCTATCGTGTATACAGGAAAGTTCAAAGAGAGTATTTAAGAAAACTGTCCGAAATTACCCGAATTGCCCTACCTTGCAACAGAAAACAGACCATTTTTGCCACACGGGTACACTCTGCAACAGAAAAACAAGTTTAGTTAGGTAGGGCACTTTATTTTTCTGCGAATAAAGAACAGCTAATATTAACAAAGTTTGTTTTATTCTAGATTTTACAGAAAGAATTGAACAATCTAAAAAATTTAATCTGAATATAATAATGATACATGAACATTCTGCTTTTGATTTTATAAAATGTTTGATTAAAAAGTAGTAATTATAATTCCAAATTATATCCGAAAAAGGTTTGACAGTCGTCGATCAGCAGAAGGACAAACACAATGTTCACATTTTGTAGCATCATAAAAACAGTGATATGCTGTATTTCTATCTCCAGATAATTCACAGCAGACTCCAGGTATAACTATCGATTCTGACAGCTGATTGACAGGAACAAAATATTTTTGTTTTATTCTTGAAAATAATTCACGTAATGCAGATAATTTCTCGCTGACTCTCTCCAGGTGGTGATAACACAGAAACTGAAGGCAATGGCCCACGACAAGAGATGGTGCAATCAGATGGCGATGATTTTGTACCTCGAGTTGCAGCTCTAATGGTATGAGTGTTGACTTAATTTTGTAAGACACGTTGCCTAATGTCGCCAGTCTCAATTTTTGACCAAAATCGAGATCTCCTGTTGCGTTCCTATAACTGATCTTGTCTTGGTCTGTATATAAAGGTTTATGAAGTGGAATTTTGTCAGGGGTACAGCGAGATATTATTTCGTCAACTATCCGTAAAGTGTCTTTGTAACGCTCTTGTACATATAAAAATGATGCATAAATCAACCAACCTGACACAGCGTCGGACTTCGTACCTTCAATTAAATACCCATGAAAGTGTCGGATTTTAGCATATCGTTCGTGCCTTTCTTCGGGTAACACTACCATCTGAGGTATTTGTTGATTTATTCTCGCATAGTAATAGCGGAGCATACCTAAAATGAATTCTGAACGTTCTTCTTGCATTAAACGTTCAACATATAATAAGGCTGTAATTGCACTTTGTACTTTTTGACAGCTGAATACATCTACAACTCTATAAAACAACAATTCCATAGTCCAGGATTCGTTCCTTCCAGAAAGCGAAAATTCTTCAATCTTTTGAGGACTGCCAAATATCAGTTTCATCAGAGCTGAAAATTCCTTGTTTCTTACCCAAACCAAAAAATTCAGTAAAGGCTTGCTGTTGGATGTGCTTATTTTTCCAATGAACATATTATGCTGAGGTATAAAATAATTTGGACAATAACAATTCATTACAAATGATATAAGTTTATCTATGCATAAGAAATAACATTCTGATAAATTTGCAATCCTGAATGTATTTATAGAAATCTCCTCTGATAGCCAGAATACTGCAGTTTTTAAGAAGTAAGAACATAACAAATCTTTCAGTTCTGCATTTCTATTTATAATATTTTTCAATGTAAATTTGAGTGAAACATAACATAATATTTGTGTGTAATTCATTGAATGGATTAAGCATTTCTCGGCCATAGAAAACGATATTCTCCATAACAATTTATCTTCGGAATTTCTTGGTGCTATTGGAACCATCAAACAACCCTCTTTTATAACTGAATCAATCACAACAGAACTCGGCCACTGACCCTGCCGATGTCTACTGTACCAGTTTAAAGCATTTTTGGGCCACAATTTTGATCTTAGACAAATCGCCACATCCAATTCCTCTTCTTTATCAGAGACACATGGACCATGGATTCTATGAGATTTCAAATTATGAAATGCTAGCAAAAAATGCATAAACCTCTCAGTAGAGAAATATTTGCCGTGTTTTGTTTCGATAGTGTACTGCGAAAATAATTTGCCTGATATTCTCAGAACTTTCAGTTTACAGAATCCAGAATGATCGATATCGTTTTCCATTAGTAGTGTAGTCTTCTGAGCAGTAAGATGTAAATCCTTCATTTCGTGTATCATTTCTGCGTCCGAAATTGCGAACATTTTGTCTACATCACTCTCGGGCAAATCGATACCCTCGGCAAGACTTCCACTTGAAATGGCGATCATATGCGATCCGCATTCCAAAAACGAACTGATTTTGTCCATTAAACCAAACATTCTTTGTCTGATTCTGATATCGCTTTCAGTTCCGGTCATCTGAATTAAAGAATTTAAATATTGATCCTTTCTACAAAGCTCCCTGATTCTGACATAGCCTGAACAAAAAAAACCAACTTTGTAGTGGATCAAACATAGTATTATTTACTTTTATAAAACCCCTTTACTCCTTTTGATTTTTTTGTAAATATTCATATTGTTGAATTGAAAAAATACGTATGTAGGATTAAGTAAATATATGGATAAATAGGTTCCCTTTGTTAAAACATAATTGTGACGTAACCCTTTGTTCTTTCAATACAATATATAGCTAAATGGAAAGTGCGTAGCAGTCCATTAGGTTTATTGGAACAGTCCAATACGTTGATACACCTGTCCATTATTAAAATAATCGGCAGTTCTTCTTTCACTTGTAGCTTGGGATTGGTGCCATCATTTTTAATAGAAAGGGTAGTGATTGTCAGGAAGGTGAAGTTTAGTGCAAGACGAAGAATGACTTTAAAGTGAAAGTCCGCAAATTTTTACTTTTTACGTATTTCGATTCACTTTATATCGAAAATGCTTCATGCAAAATTACAGTGATGTATCTTTTTTATTAAGGGAGATATTTATAGTTAAAAATAGACCGTAGTACAGTTATGGGTATCGCCATTTTGGATCGGAAGTGACGAAATATTGATACAGATTATTATAATTTGTATCAGTAACAATTACGGAGAAGACACGATTCAGAGAAAGGATGCTGGGTAATCATGGGTTTGACCAAGAACCGGATAAATTTTCAAATTGAATTTACCATTAGATATTAAAATCAGTGATATGATCATGAGCATGGCATACAAGTCAAATATCGTGAAAGATATGATAAAGATATCCCATATGTAGAAAATTCTACATAATTTTTCATTTTTTGTCGAAATTCAAGTTGAATAAGTTTTGCCTCTCGTTATCGAAAATACAAAAGCTGTTCAAAGCTAACTAAACGGATACATATTCTCTTTTTAGCTAGGATATATATAACGTTATTCGACGATTTCGTTAAAAAGTATCCATAATCAGTAACAAAAATGCTAATTTTTCTGTTGATTTTTTTATAATAATCCATATGATGGTGCAGTATACAGTGCACATCAACGTGCTGCAGAAGAAAGCCAAAAATAATTACTATGGTCTTCTTGTTAATGTATTACATACAGTGTACACGATGAAACTGTAGACTTGGATACAGGTGATAAATTGTTCAATTATGAAAGACTCAGGCACAGGTACAGGTAAATTTTGTTAATTGGTACAATCAACACAGCTGTCACTTGTTTTACAGGTAGGGTCATAAACCATTCTTTGGTCACTTTAAAATGTTCATTAAGGTAAAATAAATCGCCAATATTAGTAACTTCCCTTGAGTTCAGTAATTTTTTAAAATGAGAAAAAAATTGTCAGACTATAGAGAGGATATTTCATTTGATTTGATAACAACACATGTAATTGAGAAAAATATGAAAAAAAAATCTTTATTCAAAATTAGTTTTTTGTTTTGTCTTATGTCTTCTACATCTATTAAAGTGATGCTTTTCACGTAGGTTATCAATATCGGCGCAACATGCATAAGAGTAGAGAAGCAAAAAATAAGACAATAAATTTGTCGGGCTGGTAGTAATTCACATTCTGCACTGCCTATTTACTTTCCGAAAGAAAAAAAAAAAGAAAAAATACGTTAGTATATTATAAGTTCAAAAAGACAAATGGGCAAGAAGTGAGATTGGTAGATGCTTTAATTTTGTAAATTCAGCATATATTTAAATGTACCGCATCCTCTAGAGTGACGTCGAACTGTATATCAGTCCCAAGTTGGGCATTGTAACATTTTTCTTGTTTGAACGGCTATTCATATCAATGTCAGAAAATTCACACTGAAGAGAATGAACAGTCTGTAACTTGCCAGTGCCTTATCAAAAGCATATGACATGCTCCATGTTGAAAACTGATGTGATATAAGGGGACAGGCAAAATATTGTACTGTTTCAGTAGCAAAATGGGACATTTTTATGTTAACAAAATGTAACTTCTTAATAGCGTATTCAGTGAAACTTCTATTTCTTCAAAGCTTTTATGGGCGAATTATGCATTTCATCAACGCAACATCCAACTTTTGCAAGTCTAAGGCTTTACAGATCCTTTTGTCAAATATAAGATGCATACCTTTAAAACAGATGTGTATTGAACGTAAACTGCAACATCTTAATTTATCTTTCAAAGTATTGAATCACTTATTTTAGGATTTAACCTTTTTATTTCGATAATGAAATAATTGATTTTGTTTTTCTTTTTTTTTTATTATGTATATGTTTTTTTGTTTTTGTTTTGTTTTTTGTTTCTCGTTTTTGTGTTTTTTTTTTTTACATGCTATTTGTAAAATGTTTTGGTTTTTTTTTCTTTCTTTCAGTTATCTTAACGTTTTGGTTTTAATAAACATCACAATGTCAGAGTTTACCTGCCTTGGAGGATGTTCAGGTATCTAGTCACCTGCGTTGTGTAATAGCCGATGTTTTTCTCACACCCAAATAAAGAATCATTCGAGGTATCCAGAGGGGATCTTTGTAGTGTAAAATTGTCAAGATTTATTTACAAAATATTCAGAATCGAGACGGCATCTTCACCTGTCTGCATATCAAGAAAAAATACAAACAAAATATGTGTACCAGAGATTGGACACAACAGTACACCTGACGGTGATCTAATTACGATGATCATGTTCATTTTTTTTATTATTTAGTTTTCATTGAAGTATAATAGATAGGTACAGCAGATAAAAAACTGTATATTTTCGTGTTTGTTGGAAGTTGAAACATGGACTTTCTACACGGACGCCTACACGAATAAACACCCCTGCACCTCGAAATCATGAATAAAAGTAACAAGATTAAAAAGTCAATCATAAGCAGATGACCCGACAGGTAAAGAAAGTGTATTTGGCCAATTCACAGAATGGTATTTAAATATAAGTAAACGCTATTCTAAATATCAAACATTGTATCGCCTTCGTTTTGACAATTATTGTCACAGTAGACAGGCGCGTAAAATGTTTATAAAAATATTGTACTGTCTAGCCCGTTATCATTGCGTGATCAAAGTATAGAAACTGAAAACAACATAGATTTAAAAGAATGTTAAGAATCTTTTACTCAAAATAAGCAAAAATATATGTAAGTCATAATCGAACGGCGATTTTTTTTAAAATGAAATGAACTTTTGTCATATCGTTAGTGATCGTTGTTGACTTACGCCTTATAGCAGTACTCGTTGGTTATAACTTGATGTCAGTACACAGAGCGCCCTCTGCACAATGTCACGTGACCCTCCATGACTAGACATTTTGTGAATAAAATGCGTTTTTTGCAACAATGAATTAAAAATACAAAAAAACAAAAAAAAAAAAAAAACGAAATATGTCATGTGTGTCAGAACTACATGTATATAAGGAATTAATATTCACTTTTTCATAATTTTGCAGACTTCCACTTTAAATGCGTTTCCTATTGTTTGAATCCGTTTCGTGTACATAAATAACACAGGCGGATCCACCCTTCGAAAAGGGGGAGTTCTGATGGGGTTCAGAAAATTGTGGGTTCCGGTCGATTTTTTGCCATTTTTTGTCAATTTTTACCTCAATTCTGCACACGATATTTCCTAGAAAAAGGGGTGAGGTTCCAACCGCCAGCACACTCCCCTGGATCCGCCAAGGAATAATATTTTACGAAAGGATACGGAGTACATGAAAATGGGACCATAACATATATGTTAACTCCAACTGCAATAAATTTTAATGACCTGTATGGCCATTTCGGAAATAAATCCCTCATCAGCAGCACTAGAACCCAAACATAGGTAATCAAAAATTTTAAAAAATGACAAAAATATATAAAATCAAACGAAATCCGAATAATTACTCCATTTCACATTTGAAGAAGAAAGGAATTGAAGAATTGCAATAAGCAAAAACCTACTTTTAATGAAAATGAAAAAAAAAAAATCGACAAACTACATCAACATGACAGACGCAAATATTGCATTGCATGTTTCTCTTAGATGAAAATGATTCCTTGACTCATATATCTCATGATTATTGATTGTTACTTAATTATATTGATTTGAAATCAAAAGTATGAATGTAACACATTACGTTTTATCAAAAATTCAATCCATTAAAACAAGAATAAATCCAAAGCCAAAATACAGGGAAAACAACCCCTCAGACTGCTTGGAATATCAATTTCAAACAAATATCATCTGTATTTACACTTATTTCCAAGGAAAATTAACCCGAGTTAACAAATATTCGTAGCAAATTATTGATGTCCGGATATATCTTCCTTCGAGGTTTAATTTTCCTGACAGATATCTTTTACACTTGCACATAATGAGTCCTTTTTGTCAGAGACGGTAGAACACACAATTTCTTGTTTGTTGATGGTTCACATCCGTGAATTATTTAAGTTAACTATTGAAGCCATCCTTTAAGCTGATCGGCGAAAATCGACTGGCATTTTCGGTGTCCTCCGAAATGTCGGAGAAAATATCACTCTATATATTAAAATTTGGAATATTTCTCCCATATAAAAAGCCATTAGTGTCATGCAAATCATAGTGTTCCTAAATGTAGATTGAGTAAGAATTATTCCTTCACCGTCCCTATCGGATCCCATGTTGTGACCAGAATGACTAAAACCAGTTCTGACCCACCCATTTAAGAGGCCGAAATACTATACTATTTAGAAATGGCGCTATAAATACTCACTCAAAAGTGTCCATTATTTACACAATTGAACTTGATTCAAGAAAACTGGTTTTGCATGTTAGCTTATTCTTCTATACACTTCATTTGCTTGACTAATTAGTTATACTGATCTTTTGCTTACACCGATCTGTCTATTATTTGAACAATGAAAATCATGTTTTAAGTAGGAGAAAAGCCTCAAACTGTCCATTATGTGAGAAAAAGAACTGATCTCGGCCCTACCGGCCTCAATCTCTTCTTTCTCTCACAAAAAGGACAGTTATCATCTTTTCTCCTTTACATAAAAAAATGAATCATACGTATAAGACACAGAGTACCAGTAGTAACTCATCTACCTTATAAATGTTTCATGTTATATTAAAGAGGAAGCAACAAAGCACTCTTAATCAATATTTGCCACAATTTCGTTCGGCTACACTATTGTACTTGAGAGATCTATATGGAGACTACATCTAGACCTTAAATTTTCAATGTTCTATTTCGATTCACTGTGTTATTTTTTTTACTTGGACTTTACTGATACTCTTTGACTTGTGATATTTAGTTGATTATGTTAATAATGACCTCCTTTTTAGGTCTTAAACAATATTTTGAGTATAGTTGGACTTTTTTCAGAACAAACATTATTAAACAGCCGACTCTTGAAACTGCCTCAACCGTTAAAATGGGAAACATGTATGGGTAATGGTTACCTTTAAATATAGTTTCAACTTGGCGTTAAAAGTAAATATCAATTTTCATGTATATTTAAAATTAGTTTCAGGTACTCACATTCCAGTGCTAACGTCAGTCGACAGTTATTCTTGAATTCTAGACACACAGAAAACCTTATTTACATAAAACAAATGCGCTCTTTGCTGTCAACACCAAAAACAGAGCGTTTCAGGATATGAATACTCCTTTTCATGATATAGTGAACTATCGCGGGGGCAATTCTTGATGGACACCAGTCATTTATAATTGGTCAGTTATATTTTTCGTTAGGCTACACTAAAATTTAAAATAATTTTAATATTATAAAAAACTTTTCAATATGTAGAACAACAATTAAAGCGTTGTTCCAATGCTTAGTTTTACCATGTATCTGTAGATACTTTCTCTCATTTGCATTTTTTCTATTTCCCTTGGTTGTTAATTTCTCGTTAAGGACCTTTTAGGGAGACTTGCAGGAAGTAGACAGATGAATATTGTTAGGTTGAAACTACACTATAAATGACAAGTAAGATAAAAAGCTACTGTTACACATAATCTGTCATGTTATTTATTGTATTTCATTTTCTTTATTGACGAACGGGTTGAGACATAAAAAAGCTTAAGGCGCAATTATATTTTCCCGAAGCAATATAGATGGTCTGGGTTACTGAGTAGTTAGGGAAGTAAGTTTACCTGTACAACCACTTTAGCTTATTCTCCCCGCGTGCTGAATTCACGCATCAATTTGCAAACCACAAAAAGGTGCATTCGACTTGTATTCGTACGTGATAAGTTATGAAGTAACCAGCCAAAGCTCGCTGGTTCTCTCCGGGGACTTTGGGTTTATGCAATACTAAAACTGATGCTGTAAACTACTGAAAAGGGTGTTAAACACCATGCAAACAAACAAAACTAGCCAATAAAAGTATTAGTCAATTTGCACTCAAACAAACCATTGACTACGAAAGCGTTTTAGGGACATAAGAAAACAGTTTGTACGAAGTTAAAATTGTGACTTTGAAAAGCTCAAAAGTTTGACTTTGAAGTCGACACACTGACCTTCCTAAGATGAAAAATTTAAGTTGTTAGGACTTTATGGCTTAACTATTTAGACCCTATTGGTAATTTGTTCTCTATCAGATTTTACACATATTTCGATATGTGGATTTCCAAATGTTTTCATTTGATTTACACTGAAGAGACATAAGTTGTTGAAATGCGCATATGCAAAAACTAAATTTACAGTTACTTCGGTATTTTGTTATTTAAAACTTGTAGTTTTGACTAATTTAAACTCAAAATTTCGTTATTTAAAAGAAAAAAATTCGACTTCTGAAAACTGGAAATTTCTACTTTTTCAAACTAATTTTTTTTCAACTCAAAAGTTCGGCTGTAGAAAAAGTCAATATTATGAGTTTCTTAAATCGAAAATTTGAAATGTAAAAAGTCAAATTCAAAACTTTGAGTTCATAAGTGAGTCAAAATTTCGAGTTTTCAAAGATCGAACCATTGACTCTATTTAAGTCGAAATTTTAAATTTATAAAAGTCAGAATCGAGAGTTTTTCAAAAGCGAAAATTTTTACTTTTAACGGTAAATACTTTGAGTTGTTAAAAGTCGAAATTTGACTTTAGAGTCGAAATTTTGATATAAAAGGAATCAAAATATCGAGTTTACAAAATTCAAAACTGTTAAGAAAAGACAAAATTTTTAGGTAAAAGTGGTTTTTGTCCCCCGCCGCAACGCGACGGAGGGACATAGTAACGATCTGCGTCCGTGTGTCACGTTTTTTGTGGGCGCAACTCCTCAGAAACCGCTGGTCAGAATTCATTCAAATTTTACTGGATTGTTAGTCACCATTAGTATTAGATCATATCGCATTGCCATTTTGATTCGTCAAATTTTGTGGGAGTTATGGGACTTGATTATTTCCACATTGTTATACAATGGCAAATCTTGTGGACGCAACTCCTCAGAAACCGCTTGTCAGAATTCATTCAAATTTAAGAGGATTGTTAGTCACTGTTAGTACTAGATCATATCATATCGCCATTTTGATTCGTCAAATTTTGTGGGAGTTATGGGACTTTGATTATTTCCATATTATTATACAATGGCAAATTTTGTGGACGCAACTCCTCAGAAAGAAACCGCTGGTCAGAATTCTTTCAAATTTACGAGGATTGTTAGTCACTATTAGTACTAGATCATATCATGTCGCCATTTTGATTCGTCAAATTTTGTGGGAGTTATGGGACTTTGATTATTTCCACATTGTTATACAATGGCAAATCTTGTGGACGCAACTCCTCAGAAACCGCTGGTCAGTATTCATTCAAATTTAAGAGGATTGTTAGTCACTATTAGTACTAGATCATATCATATCGCCATTTTGATTCGTCAAATTTTGTGGGAGTTATGGGACTTCGATTATTTCCACATTGTAATACAATGGCAAATCTTGTGGACGCAACTCCTCAAAAACCACTACTCAGATTTCCTTCAAATTTTCCAGGATTATTAGTCTCCATATGTACTAGATCATAGCAATTTATTGTCATCCCCCGCAACGCGAGGGAGGGACCTAGTAATGGTCTGCGTTCATGTGTAACGTTTTTTTTTTGGGCGCAACTCCTCTTACACCGCTTGATAGATTTTGCTGAAATTTTGTGTGATTGTTTGTCACCAACTGTAATTGATCATATCATGCCGCAATTGGGATTTGACAAATTTTAGAGGAGTTATGGGACTTTATCGACTTAATGCATGCTACAGCTTAGGAAAACTTTGTGGGCGCAACTCCTCGGAAACCACTGAACGGATTATGCTGAAATTTTGTTTGAACATTTGCCACCAAATGTACTTGATCGTGTTTTGCCGCCATTTTGATTCGACAAATTTTACGGGAGTTATGGGACTCTATCGACATACTACAACATAGGAAGACTTTGTACACGCATCTCATCAAAATCCAATTCAGGGATTTTGCTAAAATTTTGCTTGGCTGTTTGCCACCTAATGCAGTTGATCATATCCTGCCGCCATTTTGATTCGCAAACTTTTACATGAGTTACGGGAATTTATCGACTTTACTGCAGCGGTGGAGGACACGTAGCTACGCGTAGCAATCTTGTTTTTGTTTGAAAAGGATCGAAATTTTAAGTTAAAATTTTGAGATTTCAATAGTCGAAAACTTGATTTTTTTTTTCATTTGTCATTAATATGCTTCCGAAATTGACTGTGAATATCAATTAACTTAAATTATATCAGTGTTTACCTTGATATTCGGACGACTTGTTACGTATTTAACCGTAATTAAAAAAAAGACAACACGAAACACCTACAAAAACTGAAAATTGGAGGTACAAACAACAACCTGCAAGAGAACTCCACAACAAGGACAAAAAGTAAAGACAAAAGTGAACAAGGACAGGAACTCGCAATAAAGCTATTGGACCTGTCAACGGAAGTACACATAGTTATATATTTTACAGTAATGACCAACCAGAATGTGTTCTTTGAAGTTATTGTTATAGTTACTCAACATTACAGATGTGACCGACTTCAAGTGAACTGCCGATTCTCTAAAAAACACCGCTTGCGACAAAGGCATTCAATTGCTGAAAGCTTTCAATTTATTTAACAATATTTTCTATAATATATTTCAAAAATAATTCAGGACAGGTTTATGGTTATTGTCATCTAACCATTTTTTAGACCTTAATATTCGTAAATTAAACTTCTAGGTATATGGTTATTGTCATTTAACAATGGGCTGGGCTTTTATACTTGATTTTAACCCAGAGCGTTAGCGAGGGTTAAATTCACAATATTAAGGCCTCACCCATGGTTAACTTATAATAACCATTCACCTGCAATGAATTATTCCGATTGTAATATGAAAAAAGTGGAATTTTTCATTCTGAAACGACGCCAGAGCAGGCTGGTTACCAATTCGCCGGTGTCGAATAGCGGGAAACGATGCAAATATTGAAAGAGAAAGACACTTGAAAATGCAAAAAACAATCGCAGCACTGGTATAGCTTTACCAAAATATTTTAGGAGAAAAGATCTTAAAACAGATGTCGACAATAAACTCTCAGCCAATCGTCTAACCATTATCAGCGACGTGAGGAATGAAAAGGACGAACAAGAGTAGGCTGCATTTAAAAATTCGATGATCATTTTGGATAACGAATTAAATGCTTGAATAAAGAGTTCAAAGCACAGTTTCTCGTTACATAGAAATTTCAAGTCCATCCCTTGTTCTTTGAAGAAGATAATTTAGGTTGACATTTTTTAAAACGAGATTGTGTTGCTTTAAGCCTTGTCATACAACTAAAAGCGATAGCATTGGTGTAATAATATAAAAAAAGTCACTATATATAAGTTTCCTGAAACTCGCAGATTAATTATTTACAGCAATGATTTCAGCAATTTGTACATATAATTCCTGGATTATGAGGGGAACCTATGCTCAAATTGTTTTTGAATGATGGCTGAAATTGGTTGTTATGGTAAAAAGAGCTTTCAGTTGCCATGGAAACCAATCAGAACACTGAATCTTTAAAAAAAGAATTCTGCTACATATTTTTACGGTTCCAGTTTTATGTAAAAAATGGCCTGAAATTGGTTGTACAAAAATGTAATGGATAGTGGAGCTTTCAGTTGCCATGGAAACCTAACCAGAACTCTTAATCTTTAGAGAATAATATTCTGCTACATTTTTTAACGATTTCACAAATACATGTATGTATTAACTAAGTTATAAAGGGAAACCTTGTCCAAATTTCTTTGTTTGAAAAGGGGATTTGGAATATTTTGATTTCAGCAATATGTGTTACCTGGATCATAGGGGAACCCCAGCCCAAATTGTTTTTAAAAATTGGTCTGAAATGGGTTTTAATAGATCGTGGAGCTTTCAGTTGTCATGGAAACCAAACCAGAACACTCAATCTTAGGAAAAAAGAATTCTGCTACATACATTTTTCACAATATCAGGAATATGTATAAACAAGATTATTAGGGTTCAACTTATTATTAGGGAACCCATGCCCAACTTTTTTTTGAAAGAGGGGAGGGTTGTTTTTTTTTTT
>MJUU01058291.1:25367-76146 GCA_002080025.1 Modiolus philippinarum
GGGGGGGGGTGATTGGTGTATTTGATAGTGGGGCTTTCAGTTGCTATGGAAACCAAACCGAACCCTGAATCTTTAGAAAAAAATAATTTGCTTCATTTTTAGGAGCTGCAAGTTTCCATAAAAAACAAACCAGACCACTGGTTCTTTGGAAAAAATATTCAGCTACATTTTTTTCACGATATCACTTCGATTATAAGGGGAACTCCTGCCCAATTTTCTCGATTGGTGGACTGAAATGGGTTTAAATGGATAGTGAAGCTTTCAGTTGTCATGAGAACAAACCAGAACATTGACTCCTTGGAAAAAGTATCCTGCTATATATATATTTTTTTTTATTTCAGAAAAAAAAATCGATTTTATTATAATAATAAACAAGATTATGAGAGGAACCCTGCCCATTTTTTTATAATTTTATTTCATTTAATTTATTTATTTATTATTACTTTTTTATGAAAGGGAGACATGGTATATTTTGATCACAGCAATATGAATTATAAGGGGAATCCCTGTCCAATTTTTTTTTTGAATGGTGGTCTAAAATTGGTCGAAATGGAGATCAGACAATATTACACGACACAAACTACTTGCAACTCAGCCCTTGCAATCTTTTTAATCAACATTATATATTTTTGCCCAGAATTGTATATTTGACATTCATCAATAAAAGGATATGGAATAAATGCACATGAGACAAAAAAAAACACAAGCAATGCAACAACGCTTTTATTGTTGTTTAACATCTTGCAGTCACAATGAGCCTTTAGATTTATTTGTATACGTTGTCCAACATACCTTCATTTGACATTTCCAGACTGACAGAAAACTTCTTAATACACTTATGATTATCCATTGTTTATGACCTTAACGTTCAATTAGTTCTTATTGAAAAACAAATTAGCCAATATTTAATAAATCTATAACTTTGTTAAAATCGACAAAAATCTATAGCTTCAAAACAACATATATCGTATAAAATTTTGGAGACTTGCTATTGTGGACTTATCCTTCGCAATCAAGTCCTTTTGAATTGTCCAACAATACTATTGTATATTAATTTCTAATGGCCTTGAGACAAAAATACATGAGCAACGAAATATTCTCAACTCCGAATCGAATAGAATAATACAGTTACTGTATTTTGTTTCGGTAAATGCGGTTCGGTGAATGTTTGTTTGCCCGAAAGTCAATAATATAGCACATTAACCTAAGGGAACGACAGTAACAATTCATTCCCAAAAAATTATGCATGGAATTTTTTCAATCTTGCTCATACGAAAGAGCAGAACGTCAGTCAGAAATTTTATTATCGCCTTTTAAATACCCAGCAAATAAAACTAAACTGTATAGTTATGATCCCTCGAAAGCCCAAATAATTATACCTACTCAACAATTTCTTTCATATTTTCTTTATTTGAAAAAATAAAAACATGAATATTTTACTTAATAATCAATCAGAACTCAGCTTTCAGTATTCACTCCATTATACAATTTTGGGTACACAAAATGGAAAAACCAGTTGTATGTTTAGAAACTGTACCGAGCTATCTAGAAACAAAAAATGCAGTTTCATCTTTGATGTATGAAGAGTCGATTAGAATATGATTAATCAAGCATTAATATTTCTGATCTATTAAATGGTATTCACAAACCCTGCCCAATTTATTCGAATAAGCAATATTACGAGTGCTAGGGAAGAGATAACAATATATTCTAGTTTGAAGCGAAACTTTACCAATGTTTTCATTTAAGAGGCTATTACAGATGATGAACGGTTGAAAAAAAAATAGAGCATTTAATTTTTATAAAAAATGAATAATATGAATGAAATATTTCAAATATGAAAAAGAAGGGGAATGGGGTGAGTGTCAAGGTGACAAAATCCCATCCCCACTTTAAAATTACCCAAAAAGCATCTAGGGGTCACCGTACGGTCAACACAGTAAAAAACCTCACACCATATAGTAAGCCCTAAATTGTCCCTAAAAGGAAAAAGTGAATAAATCAAAGGAAACAAACAACATCCAATAATATCTGTTGTAATATCCAAACGACATCCAGTAATATGTGTTCACTTAAATTGATAAATGAAACGACAAGGGAAGCAAAAATCTTTTTCTTGATCATTGGTCTGGGGAATAGAGATTTTTTGTAATAAACTTTTTTTTATGTTTATGTGTATAATTAGCAAATTAGCGGGTAGACATTTGTTGGCGTTCAACGGATACGCATTGTCTAAATTAGGGAGTCTTTGTTCTTAGAAATTTCTACTATATAACAAAAAAAGACGTATTGCTTGTTTTTACAATAGCGTAAATTTATTGCATATTCAATTGTACACAAAATGCGTCGAATTTAATGTTCAACGGAAGAAACCATCACGTCTAAGGACAATTGAAAATGATAATTTCTGCTTTTTTATCTTCATTTTTGCTTTCATTCAATCGATATCTGGGAAATTCAAAATTCTGGAAAACTATAATTACGAATATTTTTTTATAGTGTTCAAAGTTATCAACTTATTATAGATGACATTTCATCACTAAACAACCCTTGCTTTGGTGATTTTCTTTATCTTATTTATCAAAAAGAGCTTGAAATTAAGGATACTACAGATACTTCCACATCGTCCTCGTTCCTTGACCTTCATCTTGAAATTGACAAAAGAGAAAAAAGAAGGGAAACGGGGAATGTGTCAAAGAGATTATGACAAACGCAATGACTTCACTTTTCCAATAGGCAACATTCCAAAAGCACCAGGATATGGAGTTAACATCTCATAACTCATTCGCTACTCAAGGGCTTGTGGTCGTTGCAGTGACTTCCTTGATAGTGCCCAGTTGCTTACAAATAACTAGTTATGCAAGGGTACGTTACCAAAAACTCACGGTCATCACTACAGAAGTTTTATGGTCGACATCACGATCTTGTGGGTCGCTATGGGATATCTGTTTCACAGATAACAACAGATCTTTCCCTCTACAACTAAAGTTTGTTTTTCCTCTATCGGATTTGACTTTACTACCGTTGTTGACATGTTCAACATGGCGGGTGTCTTATAAGAAGCAGGAGATGCTTACTCTACCGGTACACCTGATCACACCCATGGTTTTTATTGGGTCCGTGTTGTTCATCTGTATGTGTGTCTTTATTTTTCATTTTGTCCCGTACTCAAGTGGTGTCCTTGTTTCTTAGTGTCTCCGATGTTGCCATTGTCCATGGATTGTTCGTTCGTTTGATTGACGGTTCGGTTTTCACTTACTTTATTAAGATGAAGATTGATTCTGTAAGCTAGATTAGTTTGTTCAAACTAGTAAAACAAAGCTAATGGTTGGAACAACAATAAAAGCGTTGTTCCATGGCTTTGTCTTACTATGTGTTTAAAAGACTTTGTCTCGTGTGCATTTGTTCCATATCCCTTCTTTGCTTATAACAAAACACGGAAAAAGCTTACTATTTATCGTGTCATCTCCACGTTTCAAGTACTCAATGTATTCTTTACTTATTTTATTAGGGAATCTGATATTCTGGATTTCTGATTCGTTTTCTTTTCTCCTGGTCAAGCAAGCTTCGAATTTCCCGTTCAAACTGTGAAATGGTTAGGCCAAATACATCATTTCTTATCATAAATGTTCCATCATAGTCCTGGTATACGCAGGGGAGAAATTTCCGTTTACCACGTTAAGGGAAAGTTTTGGCATCATATTTATCCTAGTAAATTTGTTTCCTTATATACAATCCATATTTGCAAGAAATCAAGGCTATGGATAAAATCTACAAATACATTTAATTAAGGTGGCAATATAATTCTTTGTATATTTACATATACATTGTATTCATATAAATAATAATCAAAGTAGCTTTTTGCATCACTAAAGTCGTCCCTAAAGTTGGCGCTCTATTCTTTATTTTCTTTCTTAATTTTTGGACATAACTTAAATAAGATCTTTCATACATTTTTTTCATAAACGTAAACAGTGACTTTGTTTTTGTTTGTGTTTTAATGCCAATTATATTTATGCAACAAAACAACGGCAGTAGAATACCAAAGGAACGAAGCACAAGATTACACAAATCAAAGTCCAGAGACAAGGCAAAAGCAAGAACACCAAAAGACGGAAGACCAAAGACACCACATGCCAACAAAACACACGAACATTACATATACAACACAAAAAACTAAAGCACTAACAGTGTGAACTCTCAATAAACAAGAGTGACATCAGGTGCTCCGAAAGGGTAAGCATGTCCTGCTCTGTGCACAGAACCCGTCACACTGTCAATCCAGGGTAAAGTCAAAACCGGTAATGTCAAATCCGGGAAGACGCGAATCTANCTGAAAATGTCAGTTTTTATTTGTGACACTGACATTTCATATCTATATATGATGTCGTGGTGACGGCCATAGAATTTCTGAAGGGACGAAAGTAACAAAGGCTGAACATATCCCGGACTCAGCAGTTCTTGACAGTGCTTTTGCTCTTTCGACAAAGTCACTGTATTTACTGCACGTTCTACAGTAACGAGTGTGAAATATATACTCCATATGCTGGGGATGCAGGTATATTGCTGCAGAGAAAGGGAAATTCACAATTGGAAAGTCAAAATCATCACGTTTGTCATATAATCTAGATTTCAGACGTCCATGTTCGTCAATGTATAATAAAAGGTAAAGGTATGAAGCAGAATCGGGTGTATCGGTTGTCTATTTAATTTCAAGTTTATTGGGGTAGATACGATGTAAATATTCTTTAAATCTTGGGTTATTAAGAGAAAGGACATCGTCTATATATCTGAAGCTGAAATTAAAAGTCTGGGCTAGTTGTTTTTGTTTCTGTTGTACCAGCCCTTGTAAAAACTTTGCTTCATACGAAAAAAGGAAAAGGTCAGCTAAAAGTGGCGCACAATTTGTTCCCATAGGAATTGTAAAAAGTATGTAAATATAGTCTCTAACATTGTTTCCAGTTTATTACGTATATTTCTCACATCGAGATAGTCAAATTTTCACATTTTAAAGTTCGAGGCTTATCCGAGAACTTTAAAATGTGAACATTTAACTATCGAGATGTGAGAAATTATCGTAATAAACCGGAAAACAATGTTAGAGATTTTTGCTCTAATTCCTACTCAAAAAATCTCTAACATTGTTTTACGGTTTATTACGATATTATTTGACGTAAAGCGACCTCCGTAGTCTCCAGTCTCAAGTATGCCGCCATTTTGTTGCTATCATCGTTGCTATGTGTATCATTGCGCCTTTCATTGAAAGGGGTGTTGAGTATAATATTTTTGATAAAAAATGTAATATTATCAATAAACTGAGTTATCTTAGTCATTAAATGTAAAAATCAATTCGCTAGACAATGATGCGGGTGTTAATTTCATCAACATCCGGTTGCACTATTTCTAGAAACTGACACGAGACAACCAATTAGCAAGTGAGATCAATGTCTAAACATGTTGATCTAACATCATTTAGGAAGTATTTATTTTGAACAAGAATTAGAGAAATTAAAATATATTGAATGAAATATCAACTACAATTCGATAAGACACATATTTAAACAGTTTCAACGAAAGTGAAAAAGTTATTTAAATAACAAAATACCTAAGTAATTATAAAATTTTCTCTTAAAATAGATAACCCTTGTCTTTTCAGAGCGGATAAAATTCGGACTATTGTAAACAAAAAGTAAAAAATCTGAATCAGCTATATATAAAGCACATAATAAGACAATGACAAACCTACCATCCACTTATAAAATTTAAACTTACGAATAAGGTGAGCATTAGCAGGCTTAGTAGTGGCGTTTTATAATGTCTCATTGTGTAATGATGAGGACTTTCAAAATCCACTCAGTCTTAAAATAAAATGTGCTGACGTAATACATGTATGTGTGAATATATTGTCTGAAATTGATTACTTTTAACTTGATATCACTTACTTTACTTATCACTGAAGAGACATAAGTTGTCGAATTATTCAAAATATTCAGCGGTAATTCAAAGTCAACATTGCGTGTCATGAGAGGGTAATGTTAAAAATTACAATTATGATCTCAAAAACTAAAATACATATTATATCCGATTTGCAGGTTTAATTTATTTTTTCCCTGTTTTCGCTTTCGCATTTTCGCGTTTTAGCCTCCTCGATTTTGCATTTTCGCTCTGTGGAAAGGTAACGGGGAAATGTGAAAACGCGAATACACGTATGGCAACATCTGGCCACCGTACTATTCAGCTACCTTTATTTAAATGCATCATTTGCAACCAAATTGCTATTCCTGTAAATTCGTTTAATCCCTAAACCATGGTAAAATATTTTTTAATCTCTTAATCATGGTAAAATATCAGCATAATCAAACAAGATATCTTTGTACTAAATAATGGCATAACAAAGTATGTACAAAATTGTATACAAAAATCTTAGTTCAGGCAAGATGTCAGCGCCGAGGATTGTGTTTTGTAAAGATTACTTTCATCTTATTAACCCAAATGAACTCGAAATTAAGGAGACCACTGATGACCCCTTTACTGCACCATATATAGACTAATGCTTCTATTTTGATGGCCCGGGACATCTCACATCTCATATTAAAATTTAATGAAAAGTGTGGTGGTTTCATTCCCACTTTTCCGGCATGTAGCGTCTTCATTTTACACTTTATTCCAAATTGCCTTGTCTGTAGTTTATTCCATGATTTGACAGCTTGTTTAAATGTGTCTGTTTTGCAAATAAAGCTGCGCAAATTTGAGTAGCTCCATAGTAACCAAACTGATATACATTGACTAAACTGATCTCTCGACCTTTATTGGCAGAGTTAAGGGTACCAAGCGTGAAGCAAAACTTGATATGCTAATTCATGCAGAGCATGATCCTCTAGTTTTTTAATATAGTTTTTTGATTGTTAGGTGTAGTTGAGATGCAAATTCCTAGTATGTTAGTTTAGTGGTGTTCTTGGTCATTTTGTAGTGTTTTTGTCATATTGTCTGCACTGTGTTTCATCTGAATTTCATGTCCCCCAAACTTGACAAAATGACTATAAAATGTAAAAATGACACACATTTTAAAATCTTCTAAAATCAATATTTCCGTTTCAAATAATTTACGAAGGGAAATGCATCTAGTTTTACCACATATTCTTAGTATTTCATGAATATCGTTTCATATCGTAATTTATGTAAAACTTCCTCAAAACCTCCCCTTATATATTTGTATTTCACCAGTAGAAACTGAAAATGGGAGCATTAAGTTTGATATAAAATTTCACAAATTCACACTTTAGACGATACGTTTTATTGTTTTGATTAAGATTGATGCGCATTTATTGATTTTAAGGTACAATTATACCTCGGAGCTGTATTCTTTTTAATATAAGTTTTAAATGAAAAAAATGAATAACATTTTGACTTTATATGATATAAATTTACATCGGACAAAATCCTCACGAATACATGGAAAGGTAAAGTGATTTGATGAAAGCTTGTATTGTTGTTCTTCATCTTACAGTCACAATGAGACACTCAACAATTGAACAAACAGTCATACCTCAAAGTAAATTGAAGATCGATCCTAAAATAAAATGTACAACTAAATTGAACTAATAATTCATCTTCTAAGTATATATATGTAATTAGAGATTTTAAAATAATCATGCAGGATAGATTTTCAGTTTTCAAAAAATAACACGGCAAATCATTTATGAATCATACTTCAAAACACCACCCTAAGGTTAGTGGTATATGGGGTATATAACCTAAAATTAGGGGTATATATATCCGCCCGTCCGTCTGTCCACACTTCTTGTAAGCGCAACTCCTCTTAAAAACTTGAAGGATTTTGATTAAACCTTTCCCTTTCTTAGCAGCAATATACCTACCTCTCCAGCCTATGGAGTGTACATTTCACAGTTGATTCGTTACTGTCGAGCTTGTAGTTTGTACAGTGATTTTTTGAACAGAGCAAAAACACTGTCCCAAAAGCTGCTTAGTCAGGAATTTGTTCAACCTTTGTTAATTTCATCCCTCAAGAAATTCTATGGCCGTCACCATAGCATCATTGACAGATATGACGTGTCAGTATCCCAAATGAAAGTGGACATTTTCAGCTAGATTCACGTCTTCCCGGATTTGACTACCGACTTTGACATTTTCCCGGATTGAATCACCCACAGTGTGACGGGTGCTGTTAACAGAGCAGGACATGCTTACCCTTCCGGAGCACCTGATGTCACTCTCAGTTTCACTGCAGTTCACACTGTGAGTGCCTTTGTTCTGAATGTTGTGGTTTCTGGTTCTGTGCTTTGTGTCTGTCTGGCGTCATTGTTTTTGTGTCTAACGTCATTGTTTTCTGTGTTCTCGTTTTTGCCCTGTCTTTGGACTTCGATTTTTGTGAATTTCACCCCTTTGTTCCTTCGATGTTCTACTGCCGTTGTTTCACAAAGGATACTATATGGAGATGTGCATGAAGGTATATAATTTTTGTCCGAAACTAGGAAAGGGATATAATTCGACTTCTGCACAAAACACCTTGTAAGCGCAACTCCTCTTAAACCACTTAAAGGATTTTGATATGATGAAACCTTACACAAAGGAAAGATACTAAATGGAGATGTGCATGAAGAAGTATAATTATTGTCAGAAGTCATTAATTGGGGATATTTTCATTGATTTCGTCTTCACAGAATAGCTCTTAAGCGCAACTGCTCTTAAACAACCGGAAGGATTTTAATGAAACTTTACACAAAGGAAGGACATTATATGGAGATGTGCACTAAGGAATATAATTATTGTAAGAAGCCAGGAAGGGGAGATAATTTGAATTAGACTTTTAATGATTCTGAATGCACAAAATTCCTTGTGGAAGGATTTTGATAAAACTTTGCTCAAAGGAAGGATACCATATGGAGATGTGCATGAGAGAATTGAATTACTGTCCGACACTGTGAAAGGGAGATAATTTGATTTTGACTTTTTAAGGATTCTTTCTGCAAGTATTTTTTTGACTTGGACAATTTTCGAAAAAAAATAATTCAAAGGGTAGGGATATTTTAAAATAAAGCTGTGGGAAACAAAAACTTTTTTTTCATTTTTATCCCTTTGAAAATTTGTTTCCAAAGTGCTGTAAAAAAATTTGCAAAGCCTGTGTTTTTGTGAAAAATGTCAAAGAGGCCAAATGGGTGAATTGTATTTTTTTCTGATTTTGACACAATATCTTTATTGGAACTCTTGAAAAAAAGTTATTCGTTTAGTATTATGTTTGTGTTCTTACTCGTTTTGTGTCCAAACTTTTACTGTGTCCACACCTGTATTGTGTCCACACACAATTAAATTTGCTTTTACCATAATGATTCAGGCTTCAATGAGCGGAGGGGGTACATCTGGCTGTAATTTGGTGACATCTCTTGTTTAATGGAGATTCGATATGCATGTAGATCTTGATTGCGAAAATCGTTATCGCCACCAGGTACAATAACGCAATATTTTTATCAAGTACGAATAGGCAATAATGACACCCGGCACAAATAAGCAATTGTCACCGTTATTTATTTGTTTTTATTTATACTTTTTTACATTGACATGTAGGCCTCATTCGCTTTTTGTATATATTATTTGTACAAATAATTAACCTACTCAATAATTGCATTTTATTATTTTTACTAGGTTAATGGGTGTAAACAATAAGAATAAGAAGTAAATGTACATAACACAAAGTATCTTTAAATAAATAGTTGAGCCAAAGAATGGCAAAACGCTTTTATTGTTGCATTTTTCTTTATCTTGAAGTCATTATGAGGCCTTCGCACATAGTGTTTCAAGACGGCCATTTCGATTCTGGATTTCAAACATTTTGATGTTATCTGCACTGAAGACATAAACGTTGTTCAAATGGCGAAAAATAAATATAAAGTCACTTATATTGTTACTAATATACTATCATACTTTCAGGTTTTGGCATTTATTATTTTTGTAAAAAAAAATTATTCTGACCACCTGTTTATAGTGCCAATATCTTACTATTTTATACTGCCAAGTTTTCTGACTATCAAATTGATGAGTTCTCCCTGTTTGTCTATGTGATGTAATGACTTAATACCGAAGTTACTGTGAATTCAAATTCTGCATATGCGCATTTCCACAAATTATGTCTCTTCAGTGCAGATAAAATCTAAACGTTTGGAAGACAATAAACCCAAAGAAGTTAAAAAAACTGATAGAGAACAAATAACCAATATGATCTAAATGTAAAGCCAAAATCAGCTAAGGACAGAGCTTTGCATGAGGGAGATACTCCTTAGTTTTCTATTAGATTTACAAAACTTAAGATATTATTAGGTTCCAAATAGAATCGGCTTTCAAATCAGCACCGAAGTACTGACTACTGGGCTGGTGAATACCCTCGGGGACTAACAGTCCACCAGCAGTGGCATCGACCCAGTGGTAACAAATGACTTAATACCGAAGCTACAGTGAATTCAAATTCTGCATTTGCGCATTTCGACAAATTATGTCTCTTCAGTGCAAATAAAATTTAAACGTTTGGAAGACAATAAACCCAAAGAAGTTAGAAAAACTGATAGAGAACAAATAACCAATATGATCTAAATGTAAAGCCAAAATCAGCTAAGGACAGAGCTTTGCATGAGGGAGAAACTCCTTAGTTTTCTATCAAATTTACAAAAATTTAGATATTGTTAGGTTCCAAATAGAATCGGCTTTGAGTCAGCACCGAAGTACTGACTACTGGGCTGGTGAATACCCTCGGGGACTAACAGTCCACCAGCAGTGGCATCGACCCAGTGGTAACAAGTGACTTAATACCGAAGTTACTGTGAATTCAAATTCTGCATTTGCGCTTTTCGACAAATTATGTCTCTTCAGTGCAAATAAAATTTAAACGTTTGGAAGTCAATAAACCCAGAGAAGTTAGAAAAACTGATAGAGAACAAATAACCAATATGATCTAAATGTAAAGCCAAAATCAGCTTAGGACAGAGCTTTGCATGAGGGAGATACTCCTTAATTTTCTATCAAATTTACAAAAATTTAGATATTGTTAGGTTCCAAATAGAATCGGCTTCCGAGTCAGCACCGAAGAACTGTAATTGTTTAGTTTATTAATATTTTATTGCATAGAAAAACAAAAGGATTGGGCAACAGTCTCTCTGCACCGAAGAGACATAAGTTGTCGAAATGCACATATGCAGAAAGTAAATTCACAGTAATCATATATAATTGTTCCTTTGCTTTGTTCTGCCATTTATTTATAGAGACTTGGTCTCAAGTGCATTTACTCCAAACCTTTCATTGTTTATATTTGGTTGTTTTGTAAAATACAGTATACCCGTTTATTTCGCGTACTCTGCTTTAATTGCCTTTTTAATACATATTCGTGAAACTGTAAAGTTCGGATTCAATTTTAGTTTTTTGACCATTAATCAAAGGTTGTACGATTTTAACTTGTGCTAGTGAGGAAAGTATGAAAATTGATACCAACCATATGTGTGTCCGCAGAACTCTTGTTACGTTTAGTTCTTATTCGTTCAACGACATTGCTATTGTCGCGCATATATATAAATTTTATTGGATGGAATATGCATAAAAGAAAAAAAATATTTCATATCAGATATAAAGCAGATGTCAAAAATAATAAATTATTATCATCAGTATAAGAAAACTTTCAGTGTAAATCAATTTTAAATATCTCATCAAAATAATACTAAATAATGTGTATTTCAAGTATTGTGCATTTATAGTTTTCATACCGAGAAAGAATTGTATTTCGCTGGGTACCTACTAGAGTTATGTAATTTCAATATATAATAAAGGTGCCTTTGGCAAGTTTATTATATTCGAAATTACATAACAAGAGTTGATATCCAGCGATATACAATTCCTAAGAGTTATTTAAACTATTTCTCTGATGATTTTCATAAATAAATGAAATGAATATTTTGTGCTGAACTGATATAAAACATCGCCGTTACTAGGCAACGTTAGTCACATCCAACGAGATTTCACAGTTGTCCAATAGAAACGTCGAAAAAGTGATAACACATCGTGCGTGATGTGCTATTACTTGTCGTTCAACCAATGGAAGAGATGCATCTTGTTCATATCTAACTACAGTTTCAAAGTCTCATGTGTACCACAAATAACTATTCGTGCAAGGAATAGGTAACTAGGTTGAATCATAAGGGAATCTGTAATATCATTGTTATTTGTCTTATATTTTTTCGTTAACGTTCAGAATATGACAACTTGAATAATCGGAATTTTTGCCTTGAAAGGAATGTGCATAAGTATCACTTTTCCTATTTTCCTGGTCATTAAAATTTGATGTGTCATAAGTCGGATCTACTTTGTCTCTACAGTTAGCATTGCTGTCGTACATATTTTCATTCGTGATTAATTTCTTTTTGTTTGTCACATTTAATCGATCATATTCCCCGTATGACAATTCAGCGTATGGATCATCGCTAGTAATAACTGAAACGTCTGTATCAACGTTCTCTTTGACTACTGAATAGGTATGATCTAAACTTTCAGTAGCTAATCCATAGCCATTGTTACTAGTTGCCTTAATGTTTTCCGTTTTATTTGGAATATTTTTACTTTCATATTTTATATCGGAAAGGTCTCTTTGGCTCTGATCGGTCTTTTTAAAAATACCAATGGATCTGAAATGTATAAAATCTTATTTTGCGCATTAAAATATGTGAAAAAATCAGTAATGGTTATATCAACACGCTATTTGAATAAAATTATATTCCACCGATTCACCGATTAGTTTTCATTGGCTCCATGTATTTTTTTTTATATGTGTGTGTGTCCACATTTTCTTTTCTGTGTCGTGCTCATGTTATGTCTTTGTTTCTGTGTTTGTCCGAAGTTGCCATGTTGTTTGTCCGAAGTTGCCAATGTCCTTAGATTGTTCGTTTTAGATTGATGGTTCGGTTCTAACTTACTTTAAGATATTAAATTTTATTCATTAAATTGCATAGTAACTGTATTATTGGAGTTATTGGTTGATCTAATACTGCTTAAACATTTTTATATTTAACAACATTACCTATGAAATTGGTCTTTGTGATGATTGCAGATGTTACAATTGTTTAACGTGTTTTAATTGTGGCTTTTTTAGAATTGCACTTGTTTTCCATCAGCTCACTGACTAATATTAGGTGGTTTAATTTTAAAAGTTAGTATCCATGTTCCTCTCCTTCATATATTTATGCTTAAACGGTACAAACCTAGCTCTGCAAATCATAAGTGTAGCAAGACAAACAATTATTCCGATAGTAATGACTGATGTCCCAGCAATTATTCCTGCAAAATAAGTCAGATTACACCTATCAATCCTCTGTTGTGTTCAAATAGTGTTCAAAAATGGAAAAATTATATACTCAAAACATCGATACTTGAAATAAAGGCAAAAGAAAAAGAAAACTTGGATATTTCTAAGTGCAAAGTATTTTTCCCAGTAGCTACCCGTAGTGGGGTTCCGGTCGAAAAGATAAGGTAAGCAGAGTTTGCCTATAAATTTTTTACTCCTGATGAATAACATTTAGGCCGGTTAAGAAAAATGTAAGGAAATTTCTATTTTAAGTAACGTTGATTAATATTTCGGAACAGTTCAGAGTAATGTTTAGTCTCGATTTTTTATGTTTGAAAATTTACATTTACCTACGAATTACTCAGCTAAGTACATGTAGGATTGGTAACTCATTTTTACGGTTGTCACCACGATTTGACAGACCATGACAATATTTCTGTTTCACAATGGAGAACAAATATCTGTGGGTAGATCCAGAGATTGTTACCGGACTGACTAACACCGACTGTGACAAAAACGGACTTTTCTCCGGCAGTGTGATGGGTGCCACGCGTGGAGCAGATCATGCTTACCCTTCCGGAGCACCTGATGATACTTTAGTTTTTATAGGGGTTCACACTGCTAGTGCTTTAGTTTTGTGACGTTCTTATTTATTTAATTTTTTTTTTTGTTTATTTGTTTTGTCTTTGTCATACTGTCTCAATTCGTGTTGCTGTGAATTGCCGTGATTTTGGATTGATGATTTTAGAATTTCCCCTTCCTCGTTCTTGCTTCGCTATTCGTTTGCCCATGTATTTTATAATTTTAGGATTTATGCATTATGAACAATACAAATGCATACCTTGTATGAATGCATTTCAGAAATAGATTTAAAAGCATTGTTCAAATCTGCATATTGTTTCACACAGTCCTGTACCCTTACAAATTAAAGTAAAGAAAGTGAGAACCGAACCGTCAGTCGAAGAACGAAAATCCATGGACAAAGGCAACATCGGAAACACTAAGAAAAAGGACACCACTTGAGAACCGGACCAAAAAGAAAAAAATGAAGACACACATACAGATGAACAACACGGACGGACCCAATAAAAACCATAGGTGAGATCAGGTGTCGCGGTAGAGTAAGCATCTCCTGCTTCTAATAAGACACCCGCCGTGTTGAACATGTCAACTCCGGTAGTAAAGTCAAATCCGATAGAGTAAAAACAAACTTCAGTTGTAGAGGGAAAGATCTTTTATCATCTGGGAAACAGATATCCTGTAACGATTGCAAGATCGGGATGTCTGCCGTAAAACTTCTGTAGTGATGACTTTAAGTTTTTGGTAACGTACCCTTGTAAATCCGAATTTGAAAGCAGTAAAAAATTCATTAAAATTTTTTTATGAAAGATTAAGATTCTTCTCCGATACTGTTTTCAACAATCTTTTTACCTGGATATGTAATATGAATAAAGCACTCGATCTCTTAATGACAACATTTATGTTAACTTTGGAAACGTTGACAGGAATTCCCATGGGTACAAATTGAAATTCCTCATTGCAGATCTTACTCTTTTCCGTTATGAACGGACTTCATAAAAATATTATGATATAATAATAGAATTACGATTCCCTCGGGCATGTACGTTAAAGAACAAGAAGATCTTGCATAGCCTAGTTATTGAACTTAGACACCTTTGTTATTGGCCTTAATTTTTTTTTTTTATATATAAACATTGTTAGCCGTTATTGGACGTCTGTCAGTGTTTCATCAATTCCCATTGTGTATTTCAACAACACTGCAATAAACTAACATAAGAATGTATCTAAAAAGGGAATCTTGTACTTATTAAATGTCTGCTTTCATGATTTTGATATTTATCCGTGTATGCGTGCATTGTTTTTCATACTGCAAACACAAACAATAAGAATCATTATAAGGTAAGCAAAAATGATATTTTGTTTTAATATAAATGGTATTTTTTTATTTTGAACCATTTGGCCGATCTAAGAAATCTATTTTTCATGGCGATGTGTCCAATAAAACTGATGGAACTTTCATGTTTTAGGCCATATCCAAAACATAAATGGTTTCGTCTTTTCATTATAATCTACTGGTCATTTTCTGAAAGTAACAGTCCCCGGAATTCACTCGTTATTTCTCTATTTGGCGATTTATCCAACAAGGGTGAGTAATCATAGGCACAAAAAGTACGGAGCATGATGGAAGTGAACACCGAGTAGACACATTCAAATGATACAAGGAACGCGGAGTTTTTTTCAAACGAGTATAAAAGATAATGAAAGTTTTATGCAGTTTTGACTTGCTGTTTGCTGTGCCTATGATTTGAATACAAATGTTTGCAACTACATATAGTTAATCAACTTAAGATTAAAAACTTGAAATAATATTGCATCCGTATTTATAAAATTAAATCTCAGATTTATTGTTTGTCAGGCTGTATCTTGATGAAAAATATTCTAGCAACGTAATACTTTAATCCAATCTGGTTTCTTCGACTGTAAGGCAGTTACATTTTTTGCTTTTTTTGTTTTAAGCCATAGATTTCAACCAAAATGTAAAAATAGTGTAATATCAAGCAAGAGACACTTTCAGGTATAGTCAATGGAACATTGCAAAGAATGCCAAAGTATCAAGCAAAAACTCGTGAAGGAATGTATATGTTTCCAACTGGCGACCATCTTTTTAAAAAATCACCTTTTTACAGGGGACCAACCAATGACTATAGTGACCAAGTCTGATTCAAGTAGACTCAGTAGTCTCAGAGAAGATCTCTATAAGTGTTCCAATAGGGACAAATGTTTACTTATATTCCCCACTTTAGCCCATCTTCAATAAAGTAAAAATTTGAAAAAAATATCTCTTTTACTGGGTACTACGCAAACACTTTTGTTTCAAACGGCTGTTTCTAATTGATCCAGTAGTTTTCTAAATGTGTTTCCTGTAAGGTTCGATGTAGCCTTTGTTTCGCCGCTGACGGTTATCTAAGATAACACATGAAGCCGAAGGTGTCCATCCAAACACCATTAAGACCAAGTTTGGTCCCAACTAGAACAGTTATTTCAGAGGAAGAAGTTTGGTTATAACTGCCACAGTTGTTTAAAATGAAGAAACCTTTGAATACAAATTTTAAACGGATTACAGAATCAAAGTACTCATAAATGCTCGTGTCGGCTGAAGCGAGTTCAACTTATACGTTATCCTTTTGAATTTACACATAACAGATAACAATTGAAGAAAATCTCCTCGTACATATTTTCTCTCTTTTTTTTTAACTTATTTCAAGATAATCAACACTCAGACAACAGATCAATTGTCTGCTAGAACTGTAATGTTGCAGTATTCTAAAAGACGCAAAAAATCACTGGTATAGCTTCCGTTACTTTATGCAAATTCTAACCCAAGTAACTATTTCATAGAACTATGACAAAATTTCAGTTTCGTCGTAACATTTGTCCCAAAAGATAAAATATAATCTGGAATTTTTTCCACCAGGAAAAAAATTATAATATTTGTTCATCACGGAATAAATGACGATTTTATTTGTTCCAAAGGAAGAAATATTATGTCAATGTTTATAATATTTGTTCCAATGAAACTTTTGTCACCTGGAAAAATATGTAAAACAGAAATCCAAGGTGTGATAAGATGGCATGTGTTATTTTTTTTCTTCATAATATTTGTCCAAACAGTATAAAGTATGATAAAATATTTTTCTACCGAATAAATATTTGTATCTAACAGAATAAACGTTATAAAACAATTGTTCCAAAAGGAAGGAATAGTATGCCAATGTTTAAAATATGTGTTGAAAGACATTTTTATTATGCCGAACAAATATACGTCGACACCCATGCCGACAAATCGACAGTCCAAAAACAAAAAACAAAAGCAAAACAAACAAACAAACAAGAAACCGAAATATCGTATTATCTATCATTCTGTTTGTATTTTGTCAAATTATCAGCGTTTATACTTGTGGAAGTGGCGGATCCAGATTTTCTACTAAGAAGGGCCGCGACACATATTTTTGTTTCAAAAGAGGGGCCCGGAACCCAATTTTCTACAAAACCCTATGAATCTTAAATATTTTCAAACCTAAGAGGGGGCCCGGGTCCCCAGGTGCACACCAGGATCTGCTAAGATGTAGGGGTCTTGCTGTCCCATTCTCCCTTTCACAAAATTACTCTTTTTGATTTGATAAAATCACGTATCACGCCACGGCACCTACTTCAGTTTCCAGGGACTCGCGCCACAGAGCTGTCGGGCGCGTCCTCAGGTGCTGGATAGAGGAATGCACTGCATATGCGTTGTACATGGTGTACCATGACCATGAGCCATTGCAGCCAATCTGTGTAGAGAAACGCAACACTCCGTGCAGTGTAAAGACCCCTTGTATATATTTCTAAGGAGAGCAGACTCACAGATAAAATTGTAATTTCATTCGTTTAAACGGGAGTGAATAAGAATGAAATAAATTTCTCCTGGGTATTTTCATCATGTTAAGTGGTGAGGGCGTTGGCGGGTGTTACCGCGCTTTTTTCATATATACAGGTAGTTTGTTCATTCGGCACGACAACGTCATACTGAACAGTTTACTTTTTTCTTGCTCGCGGTCGCCATTTTTACCATGGACCCAGAAATTGAAATCATCAGACATGACAAAGAGAAATCTCCAGATGTGTCCCCACAGGATATCCTAAAGGCTGTAAAGCAACAAGCTAAATTGCAACCACAGCCCTTTCGTGACCCCCAGTCAAACTGGTATTCAGGATACCCGTTATTCACAGGCATGTTCAACCCGGGCGGAAGTTACCGCAAGTATCAACAAGGAGCATGTTTCGGATGTGGATCTATGCAACACTGGAGAAATAAATGTCCATTTAACCCAAAGGCAGACAGCAAACCAAAAGCGTGATGAATTTATTCAAGATGAGTATAATTTTATTTCTAGAATTGATGACATTGATATATCTCAAAATTTAACTCATGATTATTACGAGTATGAACAGGGTCAGGCTAATATTGTAGTCAAAGGCAGGCTGAAAAAACATATTAACTTTTGGCATAGTATAGGTTGTTATGATTACATTATTGATACCATACAAAACGGGTATAAAATACCTTTTTATACTACTCCATCGCCTACACATTTAAATAACAATCGTTCCGCTTTTTTACACAACACTTTTGTAGTTGAAGCGATTGACGACTTATTGATCAGAGGTCTCGTTGTTGAATGTATTGATAAACCGTCAGTTATTAACCCGCTTACTGTTTCGGTGCAACATAACGGCAAAAAACGCCTCATTCTTGATCTTAGGCATGTAAATGCTCATTTGTGGAAGACTTCTCTCAAATTTGAAGATATTCGCGTAGCCATGCAGCTTATTCAACAAAAGTTTTACTGTTTCAAGTTTGACATACATTCAGCCTATCACCATGTAGACATTTTTGAACAACATACAGATTACTTAGGTTTCTCCTGGAAATATGGTGATAAAACCAGGTTTTTTAAATTTTTAGTTCTTCCTTTTGGACTCAGTTCAGCTTGTTACATTTTTACTAAAATCACTAGACCCCTTATAAAGAAATGGAGGGGAGAAGGTAAACAAATACTTATGTATTTAGATGATGGGCTCGGCACTCATCCAGATTTTACAACATGTTCAGAAATAGCCACACAAGTAAAACAAGATATTATTAATAGCGGATTTGTTCCGAAAGTTGAGAAATCTATGTGGAATCCTGTCCGAACTTTATTGTATTTAGGCTATAGCATTGACACAGAAAAAGCTTTGTTGTATATTCCTGGTGATCGATTAGATAAGTTATTTAACACTGTTGTATCAATCGAGCAGTCCTGAATCAATTTACATAGAGTACATGTAAGAACAGTAGCATCATTAGTTGGACAGATTGTATCTATGTCTTATGTTATTGGTAACATAGCCTATATTATGACTAAATATATCAGTATAGATATAAACAAAGCATCTTCATGGAATTGTTGTATAGAACTTTCTTCCGAGAGTGTCGGACAAATTAGGTTTTGGAGAGACAATATTAAATCCATTAATTTTAAACATTTTGTTACTGATTATTCTTGTCAGTCTATAGTGTATAGTGATGCTAGTAACTCTGGTTACGGAGGGTATATTGTAGAGAACCCTAACTCTATTGCACATGGTATGTGGGCAGAATCCGATGTTGATAAGAGCTCTACTTGGAAAGAATTAACGGCTGTCAAAAAAGTGTTGCTTGCTTTAGTAGATTCACTCAAGGACAAGCATATCAAGTGGTTCACTGACAATCAAAATGTAGTGTCTATTGTGCAGAAAGGGAGCATGAAGCTTCACTTAGAAGATATTGCTATTGATATTTATACTACATGTTTAAAGAACAATTTATCATTGGAAATCGAATGGATACCAAGGGCTAAAAATGACATTGCTGATTATATTAGCCGATTGCTGATTATATTAGCCGCATTATAGATTATGATGATTGGTCAGTTTCAGACGAAATCTTTAATTATTTAGACTCACTGTGGGGTCCACATGAGATAGACTGGTTTGCCATTGATTACAATAACAAATTACCTGTGTTTTATTCAAAGTACTGGAATGTGAATTCCATGGGCATCGATGCGTTTACGATTGATTGGAAAGGGGTAAACGGTTGGTTTGTTCCACCTGTTTGCACTTTGCTCAGAGTATTTAAATATATGAAACAATGTGGTGCATTCGGTACTGTTATTGTACCTTTATGGAGATCGGCTAACTTTTGGCCGTTTTTGTGTCCTTTTGGTGACAAGTTTATAGATCAGGTGGTGGCTTATGTTTACTTACCTACTAACAAAGCTTCCTTCTTTCCTGGGAGAAGTGTTAAATCCGTTTTCGGTAATATTGACTTACCGTTTAAGGTGTTGGGTCTCAGAATGGACTTTAGATTTTAATCATTTTAATCTAACATTTTGGTTTTGGTGATGGTGGTTATTTTGTTGAGTACAGTTTGTTATTTGTTTTTGCTGAAGAAAGACTTTATATATTTGTATATATATATTTATGATATATATTTTGATATTTGATATTTTTGATATATATAATATATATTTGATATTGTAATGTGTATTTTTTATGTGATGTCTTTAATTATGATTGAGTAACTTACAATTTTTTTATTTATTATGTTTTGTTTCATAAATATGTTTTTGCAGGTAATCCAGAATGAGGGATTGGATTTACCTGATGGACTTCCACGTTTTTTACCACTTCTTCCAGAATTATTAACTGAAAGCAGAACAGAAAATACAACTAAGAAGTACTATTATGCTTTTATTCGTTGGAAAAAATGGGCTTTGGCGAATGGATTATCCGTAAGTGATGTTTTACCTGCGAAACCTTTATACATTTCATTATATCTTGCGTCTTTGGTTCAGTCTTGTGCAACTTGCAGTCCGATTTTGGACGCGTTTTATAGTATCAAATGGGCACACTCTATTTTTGGTGTAAATTCACCGACGGATTCCTGTATAGTTAAAAACGTTTTAGAGGGAGCCAAGCGTAGGCTTGCCTCACAGTCCAAGAAAAAGGAACCTATTACGCCCGAGTTATTAAAACAAATGTTCGATAGAAATTTCAGTGTTAACAACGTTTATTCTCAACGTACTATTTGTGCTTGCTTATTCGGTTATGCTGGATTTTTGCGTATATCCGAATTATTGAATATTAAAAGAAGTGATGTTGTCTTTTATCCTTCGCATATGTCTATCTTCATTGAAAAGAGTAAAACTGATGTGTATCGTGATGGAAATTGGTTACTTATTTCTAGGACCGGAACTGCATTGTGCCCAGTAAAGAATTTAGAGTTTTACTTGCTCTGGAGCGATTTTCCGGAAAATTCTGACTTATTCTTGTTTCGTAATTTGAGCTGTGTTAAAGGAGTGCATGCGTTTCGTACAGACAACAAAGCTTTATATGATACTCGTATTAGAGAACTTTTTATTGAAGTATTTTCTCCTCTTGTGCCCGATATCAAGCGTTACGGTTTGCACAGTTTGCGGGCCAGTGGTGCTACTGCGGCTGCCAGGTTTGGAATTTCAGATAGACTGTTTAAACGTCACGGGCGATGGAAATCCGATTCATCTAAAGATCGCTATGTGAAAGATGACTTGTTACAACGTTTGAGTGTTTCACAAAATTTAGGGATTTAATTTACATTCGTTCTTCTATGCTTTTCTTATGACTTTAAATATTTTCATATTTTTGAAATATTTTCATATTTTAGGGCATTTTTTCCCGTTCTTTGAGTTCAGCGTCGGCGTTGCCGTGCGACCATCCACTTTATACAGTCTTAGTATTTATTTGTCCTACTTTTGTAAATATGGTGGAATATACATGAGACAATACCTTTTTGGTTTTTCATAGTATATGCTAGTATGTACATAGACAGTTATTATTTGTGTTGAGTTTGTAGGATTTGGGGGTTGTATTTAGTCATGATGAAGGTTACGTTACCAGGAGAATTGTAATTTCATTCGTTTAAACGGGAGTGAATAAGAATGAAATTAATTTCTCCTGGGTATTTTTATCATGTTAAGTGTAGAGGGCGTTGGCGGGTGTTACCGCGCTTTTTTCATATACGGGTAGTTTGTTCATTCGGCACGACAACGTCATACTGAACAGTTTACTTTTTTCTTGCTTAACTTTATGATTATTGTTTATATAGTATTGTGTATGCATTTGATGTTTTAATGTTTATTGTCGTTTGTCGGCGTCGGCGTTGTCGTGCGACCATCCACTTTATACAGTCTTAGTATTTATTTGTCCTACTTTTGTAAATATGGTGGAATATACAGGAGACAATACCTTTTTGGTTTTTCATAGTATATGGTAGTATGTACATAGACAGTTATTATTTGTGTTGAGTTTGTAGGATTTGGGGGTTGTATTTAGTCATGATGAAGGTTACGTTACCAGGAGAAATCTAAATTTTCCACCCCTGCCCATTTCTCTCCTTTTCATTTCCCAAATTATCCCTCTTCAACCAATATTTCTTTTTTCTTTAACATAAAAGAAATTAATTGATTAACTTGTCCCCGTCCTAATATAGCTGAAATATTGCTCATTGGAAGATGAACGCTTACTAATCAATCAATTAACAAAGTATCACTCTTAGATTGTCTCTTTATTTTCACATATAGATATATCGCGTGTCTCGCCAATTTTACAAATCCCGCTGCTAAAATAGCTTTTTAGACCCCGCAAGAGCACTCTTGGATTTCAGCTGACTTGCTTCATCATGTATGCCTGTCAACCTTGGGTCGGTGTATCACCATATTGGAAATCTGCACCAAATCTTTTTTTTCACTCTGCATTTCATCCCTTGCTTTATCATGTCTGCTGTCTTCGTAATAACATGATATCCCTTTTAACTTGTAATGTCTGTCGTGTTACTTTATAGTGTCTGCATGATATTTTTTAACTTGCATACTTGTTGTCTGCCTGTTTATTTTCTGATACGGTTTAACTCAAGGATATAGCTTACAGTTAGTATACTAAGATAATCAAAAGAGCAGGTCTTGAATAGTTACCCCAAAGAAAACTAAATCCCTATATGAAGAGGTAGCGGGCGTCGCTTTAGATAGATACTGATATTTAGCGCTCTTATACAGATATTGCAGTATATACAGTATGTGTAGACATGAATAATGTATAAAATATAAATCTTAATAACCTACATGCCATTCACGTTAAATATCAAGTGGCTAGGACTACTGATATAGGCTGTTATAGTTCATTCATGACAAAGGGTTCAAGGTCACCATCTGGGCATAGAGTTGGTATGTTCTCTTCAAATCCTAAACGCATGTCAAATATCAAGCGGCAAGGACTACTAATGGTACAGGCTGTACTTAAACTTAACGTGATAGATCATGAATAACCAAGGAGTCGTGGGCATGGAATTGGTGAGTACTCCTCAAGACGAAACTGATATTTAAATATCATGTGGCTAGGACAATTGGTACAGTCTGTACTAACTGCTAGGGAACAACTTAATATGGTTTCTCATGCACGACTCAGGGTTTGGTCATTTAAGTAGGTATTTGAGTGAAATCGTACCGATAATAATGCTACTGAACATCAAATACTAGTACTATTGATCTACAACTAACATAAGCATAACAAATCCCTAAGGTCGGACTGTTAACGCAGTTTCCGTTGCCGAATCGGTATCCCCCAGGTTTCACTTCTGCGACTTTTTGGTGGAATGTTATTAATTTGTACACCTTTATATCTTTTTCTCTCATTTTCACTGCGTTTCCAATTTGCAATAACAGTATGATAAAATTCACATAACTACACTGCACTCTTTATTTAATCGTAGCATTTGGAGTGGGGGTTTTCTTTGCATACCCAATCCCAATGGAAACTAATTCTGAATAAATATGGCATTCAAAGATGTCTCTGATTATTCATTTGTAGTGATTCTGATATTTTTCTGTGCCTTCTTCTCCCCATTCGGTTTTGTTCCGTATGCCCGGTATCCGTGTTCCGTTTACCATTTTCTTTGAAAGCTCCGCGGTTTGTATGTGCCCATAACTGCACAAATCGCCAAATAGAGATATACATTTTGTAACGAGTGAATTCCGGTAATTGATACTTTCAGAAAATATCCAGTAGATAATAATGATAAGGCGGAATAAAACCAAGGCAGTAGAATACCGAAGGAACAAAGGGGTGAAATTCACAAAAATCGAAGTCCAAAGACAGGGCAAAAACGAGAACACAGAAAACAATGACGTTAGACACAAAAACAATGACGTTAGACAGATACAAAGCACAGAACCAGAAATTACAACATTCGGAACAAAGGCACTCACAGTGTGAACTCCAGTGACACTGAGAGTGACATCAGGTGCTCCGGAAGGGTAAGCATGTCCTGCTCTGTTAACAGCACCCGTCACACTGTGAGTGATTCAATCCGGGAAAATATCAAAGTCGGTAGTCAAATCCGGGAAGACGTTAATCTAGCTGAAAATGTCCACTTTCATTTGGGATACTGACACGTCATATCTTTCAATGATGCTATGATGAAGGCCATAGAATTTCTCGAGGGATGAATTAACAAAGGTTGAACAAATCCCTGACTAAGCAGCTTTTGGGACAGTGTTTTTGCTCTGTTCAAAAAATCACTGTACAAACTACAAGCTCGACAGTAACGAAACAACTGTGAAATGTACACTCCATAAGCTGGAGAGGTAGGTATATTGCTGCTAAGAAAGGGAAAGTTCACAATGGGGAAATAAAAATCATAATGCTTGTCATATAGCTTAGATTTCAAACGTCCATCTTCGTCAATATACAATAAAAGATCTAGGTACGAAGCTGAAGTAGGTGTTTCAGTTGTTTCTTTAATTTCAAGCTCATTTGGATAGATCTGATGTAAATAATCCTTAAATTTAGGATTATTAAGAGAAAGTACATCGTCTATGTAGCGGAAGCTGAAATTAAAGGACTGGGCTAAATGGTTTTGTTTTCTTTGAATAAGCCCTTGTAAAAACTTGGCCTCGTACGAGTAAAGGAAAAGGTCAGCTAAAAGCGGCGCACAGTTTGTTCCCATGGGAATCCCTATTGTCTGTTGGAAAACACGACCTCCAAATTCGACAAAAATATTGTCGATCAAAAATTCTAACATTTTGATTACGTCAGTCTCAGTGTACTTCTTATTTGAATCGGTGTGGTTCTTAACAAAATATGTCTTGTCTTTCCCTATAACTAAATAGGTGTATCTGCGTTCTCCATTTTTGTGCAGAAACATTGATGTATTTAATCTGCAATTACTGTTTTCAGTTTATTGTGTGGCAGGGTTGTATTAAGTGAGAAAAGTCAAAAGTATGAATGCTATAGCAATGGGTAAAATTGGTTGAGGAAAGCTGTTCAAGGAGATCTTTTGAATTTTTAAGAATCCACATTTGATTCACACCGCTTGTGGAGTAAGCTTTGTTACAGTAATTTTTCAGACCATCTCTGACTGCGGTCAACAAAGTAGTGAGGAGCTGTGAAATAGGTTTAGTGATGCATCTGGAAGACCCGGCAATGAATCTCTGTTGGTATGGATTCTTATGAAGATTAGGTACCCAGTAGATGTAAGGGAGTTGGTTGTTTTCATCATTAGCTTTTATGCCAAATGATGCTAACACTGAAGTGTGATTTTTTACAATCTCAGCCCTCGATATTGTAGTAGGGGAATAAGTAGGGTTTCCAGATGAACTGTCGATGCCCATCTCCTTCACAAAACAATATGTTGTTAGAAGCTTTGTCTGCAGGGACAATGACGTAAATAATTGACGTTTTTGGATATGGTCTTAAACATGAACGTCCCATCACTTTTATTGGACACATCGCCGTAAAAAATGGCAAACTTGTATAATCTAATATTTCCCCACAGTTTATTAAAGGATCTTGGGGAGTGGAATTTTATCTTTGGATAACTTATTTTATACAAAATCAATATGACGATTTATTTACACCAATTTCATATGCTTTGTTAACTTGTTAAAAAAATTCAGTATTCACCCTACATGTAAACAAAATTGAGCTCCGTGTTTTTTGTGCCCGCTCAAGTTCTTTGAATATAATTTTTTGTTTGGTTTTTGATATTTGATCATTCACCTTTACCTAAACAATACTCAGCTTACTAGGGGTGTTTATCATGCTTTTGCGTTGTGTAGAAACAACGGAAGTAGAATACCGAAGGAACAAAGGCTTAGTTTTTGCAAAAATTGAAGTCCATACGCAAAAAACGAGAACTCAATACAACAATAACATAAGACAGCTACAAAACACAGAAATAAAAAGCAACACTCAAACCAAGGCCCTTACAATGTAAAATCCCATACAACAGAGAGATACATCAGGTGCTCCGGAAGTGTAACTATTTCATACTTTGTCAAGCATCCGTTACACTGTAAGTGAGGCATAAATGATATCCAAGGTAGCTTGTTAGTTAATGCCATTTTCTAACCCTAATCAAAACCAATTAAGAATCAAAGGTATGCGTTTCTTTTCTAACTCTCAAACAGTACCAAGGTAATGTTTTTCTTTAATAAGCAATGAAAGGATATGGAGCAAATGTACATGAGACAGGGCAAATAGAAATGCATGGTTAAATAAAGCATTCGAACATCACTTTTGTTGTTGTTCTATATCTTGAAGTCACCATTAAGCCTTTAACAATGAGCTTTGCTCATAGCTCATAGTAAGTTCAAGACTGCCCCGGTTTTAGCGGAACTAATTATTAGATGTCGAGCAAGGCTACATCCATGTTTCTTTACCAATGGATGCGGGATTCCCAACATGAAATTAAATGGCAAAGTGTTCTTACAACCGCTGTCATCCGTTGCTTGACATTAAGACTAATATAAGACGATCACAACATTTAAACAACCACAGGTCACTAGCACCGGTCTAAGCGTTATGTAAGTTTCTTAAGTATTCATACAATAACAAGGACAAATCGTACAAAATAATCACTACATTAAAGTAGTAGGAATTAAAAAGAGGTCTAGTGGTGCATTTGGACAACATCGATATGGAAGTCTGTATGGATTCTTACCAAGTAGATGTAAGGGTAGGGAGTTAAAGTATTTTCATCATCGGCTTTGATGACAAAGGATGCTAAAACTGAAGTGTTATTTCTGATAACCTCGTGCCTTGATATGTAATAGGGGTATGATTAACAATGAAGGGATATGGAGTAAATGCAAATGAGACAAAGTCTCTACAAATACATGGTTATAATAAGCAATGGAGCAACGCTTGTATTGTTGTTCTTCATCTGAGTAGGGTTTCCTGGTGAACTGCCAATGCCAATATCCTCAACAACAAGGCAGTCAAGATAGTGTTTCTTACGCATAAACAGTATACTGTGATACAGAGTTCAAAAATCAAATATTATAATGTGTTGAAAATCAAAGTGTTTTTTAGAAAATGAACGAGATTCAAGAATTTCCAATACATATTTCGGATTTTTAAGTACCTGTATGTGATTTATTGCTCTTCTGGCATGGGTAGTCTCACAGTATATGCCTGATGCCAGTCTTGTGTGAAGACAAAAATTTAGTTAGGTCGATAGACAATTTATTAAGTGATCAACTGATGTATCTTTCCTTGTATTACTTTTTGTGTAATTTAGGTATCCAATACATGTAAATCGGGCCTTGTTTCCTTTACTTAGTATGAATACTAGTATTCAAAGAGGACAAGAATGGCCTGTGATTGGAGAGAATTTCATCTTGGTCAAATGAATTACTTTTGTATGTAGCATTACCTGGTGAATAATGATCAATACATAGTTCTTTGATGAGGCAGTTGTAAATGTGCTTTACATACAAAGACGATGTTGTTAGAATCTTTGTCTGCAATGACACAGCAGCGAGGCACTTACTGGCTTCAAGATCAACTAATGCAGACTTAGGTCGATTGTTAACATTCCTGTGCAGTTTGTTTACACGACTGCGCACTGAAGATCGAATAGATCTTTCCGTATCTGATAAGGACTCGAGATCTGGTTCTTGGTACGCCACTCTCTCTCTCTAAATTAAGCGTTAGTATAATCCTCAAAATTGTCCATTACGATCATGAAATTTAAATTCCAAATAATACACTATAATTCTCGAAATTCCGGACCATTGAAAACCAACTTCCGTAGGTCCATTTTCAATTATTTTAAGATTGCTGCGCAGCGTAGTTAAGGCAGATTCCAGTACGTTTTTGTTAATGGTAAGTAACTCTGCACGATATGAATATGCATGACGTTATTGCAGACGTCATCACTTACCTCATTTTGGATCGTTCATTTTACATATAAAAATATTTTATAGCATGATGCAAACCATCTAATATGATGCCGCCGTGCGCGGTCCCGGCTGAAGAATAGGCCCGCAGCATCCTCTGAGCTTGGAGTATGAGCCATCCTAACAGAGGACCCCGAGGGAACCCCGGGATATAGAAATAGGACCCAGTATCTCCGGCTTGCGGGGTGTGACCCCTCCTAAACGGAGGCTGACCCCGAGGGTCCCGGGATATAGAAATAGCACCCATTCCGTGGTTGTGCGGGATTAATAAATACACAACCCATCTTTCGGATGGGATGTAAACTCAGGTCCACGTGTTGGAAGAAATGCCACGCTTCCTGCACGTTAAAGAACCCTTGTAGCAAGCTCTTTTTGGGGTGGTCCGTAGGTGATCGGCTACAAGGCTAAATTCCCTGGCCTTGACGATTTCACCCTACTTTTCCAGTGGCAGTCAGAATTTCCCGTCCCATGGCCATTTCCATACCCCAAAGTGATTATTTATCAACAAACTTGTTCTCGTCTTGATATAGCTGAAATATTGCTGAGTAGACGTTAAACAATATTCAATCAATCAATCAATCAATCTAATATGATGCATAAGAGTGTGTATATTCAAACGGTTTTAACAATAGTAATAAATTGTTTGGGTAATACTCAATTTTTTGTTTATGCACACGTTATTAGAAAGCGGGGCTCCGTTTCCTTGGAAATCGGTGTTGACCAGGAGCTTGAATCATTCGAGAGCGGAATGTAATTGAACTGTCAACATAGTAAGGTAAGAACACTTGAAAAGTACAAGTCTTATAAGTTTGTTATGAAGATCGAATAGAAAAGATTTCAAAAAAGCCATCCATGGTTACTGCCGTTGGAAGCAAAGAAAAGCTGAAATAGATATGTTTTCAAACGAAAGCCAAAAGGGGGGAGGGTTCCCATGTGTTTCGACAAAAAATACAGACAAATGTTTTAAGAAATGACAGAAAATGGATTACAGTTTGAATAATTGCAGATGTAAGAGGTATTTTGTTGCTTGAAATGTTCTGTTGTCAGTCAAATTAATTAGCTAAAGTTTACTTTATGGGACCATGTCCTTGTTGGAGCCTTGTCCTTGGCCTTTGCTTGGCCTTATCCCTAACCTTACACGAACAATATCATGAATATACAACTCTCACTATAACCCTATTCCCAAATCTAACCATAGTCCATATACTTAACCACAGTCCGATGTGGTAGGTGTGAAAAAAAATGGCCATGCTCTAAAGTAGTCTGAGTAACCGAAAAGTAAATGAAGGCCTTCAGATTAAAACTTGACAACAATATCTGTTCTGTATGGGTACGTCACAAATTCCCAATGGACTACTGCATGATGGAGTTGGAGTGTACAAGATTAGTTGCGCGGACTGAGGAGAGCTTCTCTAAACTCCTCAGGTATAGTGAATGATGCACACTACTGAATCTTCGAGCTGATTCCAATCTACATGTATTCCTGTGAGTACGAATAAAGAGTTTTTGTATTGGTCTGTCTTTGAGTCTTTGAGGGTACTACGACTGCTCTCTTGTTGTTTCTTATTTGGTTGGCTCTGATGTTTGATGTATTATATACCCCCGCTCCCCTCAACAAACAAAAAAAAACAAAAAAACAAAACAAAACAAAGACAGAAAAAAACAAAACAAAAAATGAAGGCCAATCACAATTATGCAAAATTGAATTATTGAGGGGGGAGGGGGCAAGACCTAAAGTGTTTGGGCATTTTCAGCTAGTTGTTAAATGTTCATGGTCAAATAAGTCTACTTTGTTACAGCTGTTTTTGGACTATGTGGTGTTTTCTGTTCTGTAATTTTTTGTGTTAATTGTAAAAGGGAAAGCTGTAAATCATAAAATTGTGTTGATTGTTTTGTGGCTGTTTTCGGGGATTTAAATTTACTGTTAGATAACTAATTTTGAGGAATTGAATATTTTTAGCCCATTTATAATAGTCGTGGATGTCTTGAGAATCTATCGGTTGTACGCTTTATTGTTGACCCCGAAACGAGCAGTAACAAATAGCCCATTTTATTTTAAAAAAAGTGCAGGGGCAAGCGCTCAACACATCTACTTAATTCTTATATGTATCGAAAGTAGGAAACATTAAGGTTTCAAAAAGTGCTGCAAGAACATTTGAATTTCCTAATTGTTTCATTCACAAGACATAAGTGTGTCGTCAAGAGGCGGTTCGGCGATTTTGAAGGAAAATTAGGAAAATAAACAGTTTTATGTATCTAAGGATAAATTTCTTGCAGCACTTTTTGAAATATACACTTTTCACGGGATCTATTGGTGAATTCACTTCAATGTTCAATGGAGCGCTTGCCCCTGCACTTTTGCGATGAAGGTGTACCAAACGTATCTTTCAATACTGGGTCACATGATTAAATTCAAACCTTCAGCACCCATTCTTCATAATAAACGTAATTCATTTTTTTCTCTACTTAAATAATGAAAATAGAGTAAATAAAGTACGATAAATCTTATGCGATGGAAATGACAATATTTTTACGAATTTGCCTTAGCTGCGCAGTGCGGTAATGACCAGAGGGAACTGAATAAAAGTAGAGGTAGAACAGTCACATGACAGAGGGAATTTCAGCAAATTCTCAATGTTTAAATACTGCAATGACAATTGAAAATTATCCAACCAATGGCCTTTTTTATAGCGGCAATACACCATAGGTTTAGACTGAAATATGGAGGGATTCAGAGGTGACTTCTTTGCAATTCAATATATATGTAAATACCATCTATTCTTTTGTTAGCTAACGGAATATGAATTAATTTCTCATTATCGGAGTGGAGAAGTTCGGTCCTTGAACAGACAGAATGACGCCACGTAAGGGATGTTACTACTTAGTCTGCATTCCGGGTTGAAAAAATCTACGGATGCTTTCTCGATTGAAAAAAAAAGATCTGTAAGTGTGTCAAAATGTTGACTGGATGGAAAAACAATAATGTACGAACATCATTGTGAACACAAACTGGTTTACATGTCATTGAATAAAGTAATTGAGAACCGAACCGTTAATCCAAAACGAATATTCCAAGGACAATGGCAATATCGGAAACAACAAAGAAACAGAGACGACACAACAAGAGTACGGCACACTAAAACTGATCTCGTTGTAGACAGCCCCTTCATATTATACTATATATTGGAAATGGGCATGGTTATATGAAATGTAACTACTACTGAACGCAAACAATATCAACCTGAAGAATTAAATAATGTATGAATACTGTTTGCTCAAGGAATAATCGACAGTGGAAAGGGGTAAACTCATTGTTTTTACCCTATTATAGTCTGATAAACAAGATTTGTTGACACTTGTTTTTCGCTATTTTTTTCTTTTTTGTGAGGTGAGCTTGACTGTCTCAATAATCAAAGACGTCTGGTCCAAACATCATAATTAGATATATATCAATTTCAAGATGACCACAAATATCTTGGCATGTTTTACATGACGCCTCTGGTGCTGATAGGGCAAAAAAGTCGAAAAAAATTAAAAGTCTTTGAAATGAATTAGAATGGAATTTACACCAGAATTGTTTAATATGTGTAACATTTAAACATTTCAATAAACTGACATTTTTAATTACACCTGATGCCATCGAAACGGGAAAAATGGTCGGGCTTGCAAGTACATGTATGTGAAGAAATGGTTTCTATCCCTTTCAACTATTAATTTAGCTTCCGTATAATCGTATTGAGAAGTTATCCGTTTTGTTAAAGGATATGGAGAATATATACATCGGACAAAGTCAATACAAATTAGAACCAATCAAAGAAATATACAACGCTTTTATTGCTGTTCTTCATCTCGAAGTCAAAATGCAGCTTTCAATGATAGCTTTACTCATACCTCATAGTAGGTTCAAGACAAACCCTAGCAAGGTTTGATCAAAAGACATTGCCACTACACACAAAAATCTGAGTATATTTCTTTAGAATTCCATATTAACAAGATATGCTGCAATGCTTTTCCCTGCTTTCAGTTTAATGACTTACCACAATCATAAATAGATATGGCACAAATAATTCTTGAAAAGATCGACATTTAGCACACATATCCGTCATTATTTTTACTCTGCTAAATTTTTATCATTTTCAAGGTGGTTCCCACTTCTGAATGAGACTAATGTAAAAAAATTTCATAAAAACGTTTTGCAATAGTAGCTTCATTCGCCCGATTTTGAGATACAATTTTATTAAAGATTTGGTGGGAAATATCCATTTCTATGTTTTTCATAGGCTTTGTCAAGATTGTATATAAATTCTTGTATATAAGTCTTGAAAATAGAGTAAAAGAGAAATGTCAAATTGTTAACATTTTGTGCCAAATTCCTTAAAGGTACATGGTTTTACAATAGAACAAGATTAATGGGTGTTCAGGGACAAAATATTTTACATGTTATGATATGGAAAAAAGACAAAAGTTCTCATATCTGACCAAATGGCAGAGATCAACGATGGCATCTGCTTTAATTTATCATCATAATGAACTTATTTTCTTTTTATGTCTCTATAAAAATTTAAACTAAATATACGTGTATTATTGAAATCTCTTACCCACAAAGCTTTCTGTTATAGCTTCCTTGTATGTTCCAATTTCCGGTGAATATTGCGAAGATGGAGAAGATATATCTGACTGTGTGGAAGTTTGATCCGAAGGTGCTAATATTAAAAGGAAAATTGTAGATTAAGAAATGTACTCTTTTACAGACAATCCTTCAATTGTAACCCTAGACCAATTCTATTGTCTAGTTGGTTACCAATTCTACAGTTTCATAATGAAATTGCTGTTAAAAAACTGTAGAATTCGTTGAAACATTTTAACAATTGATACTTATGTCAGCAAATGTGGTGTTAGGTGATGAACTTTGTTACAGTGCGGGCTGTTATAAACTAATACAGAGGACAATTCAAGTTTTTAATTATTTCAAACAAATATTAAAACAGTGAAGATATTAGTTTTAACATTACCAATGAAGGGATATGAAGTAAATGGAAATGAGACAAAGTGTCTAAAAAAATTACGGTAAAATTAAGCAGTGGATCAACGCAATTATTCTTTTTCATCTGGAGGTCACTATGAGGCTTTCAACAATGAGCTTTACTTTTACCACATAGTAAGTTTCAAGCGGCCCCTACCATGTGTTTGTGGACTTCATTGCTGAATAATCTGTTAAAAATTATATTTTTTTGTCATTTCAAGTTCTCCTAGAGATGTTGTGATTCATTTTAGTATCATTTTGGTATAAAACGCAAAAACTCGGTAATTTTTCCAAGGAAGATTTACCAAGAAAAGTGAAGGTACATTGAAAATTACCTCCCATTAAAAAAAACAGTGTTTTTCAAATTTTTGTCCTTCAAAATCTATGTTGGCATATCAAAATTTGTCCGATTAAATATTATTAAGTTATATTTGTATTCATATCATATTTACATATAACGATACAAAGCCTTTGCAAAATGAAACACATTAATTTTCCAAAACTTGACATCTTAAAATCGAGATCATTATCACACTGCAACAGCATGAAAACTTTTCACTTCTCTACACTTAATAGTGCCATTTCTCATCCTGAAATATCGGCTGAAAGATTTAACCCATAGATTTTTCTCCCGTAAGAACGGCAAACGAAGATACAAGTATATAGTTATAGGCAGAACAAATGCATACATTGTGAAATACGACTCAAAATGACAGAAACCATATACAGCGGAAGAAGTGATTGAAATGTTAGAATTTCTGATCGACAATATATTTGTCCAGTTTCGAGGAAATGTTTTTCAACAAACTATCGGAATTTCAGTGGGCACAAAATGTGCATCTCTTTTAGCCAATCTGTTTCTCCACTCATATGAGGCTAAATTTTTCAACTTTTTCAAAATAAAGATAAACCAGAGGCTCCCAGGAGCCTGTATCGCTCACCTGGTTTTCAGTTGCCACAATCAAGGTAACAATGTGAGTTATACAGTTGATCTTCAGTTTTTCAAACTTTCGTACGTCCAACACCTCCAATATCTTGAACTGTTTTTAAAGTCTGATCATGTTTTATTATATTTCTTTGTTGGGATTTTTCGATAAAAAACGTTCTTGCTAATGACCACTTTCGACACGATTTGAAGTCGAAATGTCATTTTGAAAATGGCAGTCAACAAACAATTTTCAACATCCGTTTTGAAGTCGCAACATCAATATTTATTTGGAAATCAAATTTCTTTGAAATCGGACAATGTTGAACTTTCCCGTCCTTTTGGTAGCCATTTAAAATATGGCAGTCAGCGAACAATTTTTAACATCAGTTTTGAAGTTGCGACATCAAGACCTATTTGGAAACCAAATGTCATTGAAATCGGACAATGTTGAATTTTCCCGCCTTTTTGGCAGCCATTTTGAAAATTGCAGTCAACGAACAATTTTCAACATCGGTTTTGAAAGTCGCAACATCAATATCTACTTGGAAACCAAATTTCATTGAAATCGGACAATGTTGAATTTTCCGGCCTTTTTTGGCGGCCATTTTGAAAATGGCGGTCAAGGAACAATTTTCAACATCGGTTTTGAACTCGCAACATAGAGATCTATTTGGAAACCAAATGTCATTGAAATCGGTCAATGTTGAATTTTCCCGCCTTTTTTGGCGGCCATTTTGAAAATAAAGTTCAAGGAACAATTTTCAACACCAGTTTTGAACTCGNAAATGGCGGTCAAGGAACAATTTTCAACATCAGTTTTGAAGTCGCCACAGCATGGCAAACATTTCATTAATTTACACTTAACCTTCATCTTCTATAGTTTTGGAAAAAATAGATGAAAAATACGAAAATTTAAAAAATTCGGTGAAAAAAGGGCAATAACTCCTACAAGGGTTTATGCATTTTCTTCAAAATTTCAGGGTGGGTAGATCTTGATATGCTGAACATTTTTGCAATTTACACTTGACCTCTATCTGTTATACTTTTTGAAATAAAAAATAATAAATGCACAAATTTTAAAAATTTTACGGAAAAAGGGCAATAACTCCAAGACGGGTTTTCGGATTTTCTTCAAAATTGCAGTGCAGGTAGATCTTGCTATGCTGATCACTTTTACTCCATGTCAGATTTTTGATATCTGTAACGGTTTTCGAGTTATTGGCCAAAAACTGCAATTTACCCTTATGTTCTATTTTTAGCAACGGCGGCCATGTTGTTTGACCTACCGCCTAATCGAACACAATTTTGAGAAGCCATACTCTGGTGATGATTCAGGCAAAGTTTGGTTACATTTGGCTCAGTGGTTTCAGAGGAGAAGATTTTTGAAATTGTTGACAGACAGACGGACGGACGACGGACGACGGACGACGGACGCATAGCGATGGCAAAAGCTCACATGGCCTTTTAGGCCAGGTGAGCTAAAAACTGGTCCATTCCTTCAATATCAGCTTCCGTTATATAGACAATATTTTATCACTAAACAATTATCGGTTTGGTGCTTTTGGTCATCTTATCTAACAAAAAGAGCTCGAAATTAAGGATACTACAGATAGTTCTACGTCGACTTCGCACCTTAATCTTCAATAGGTACACTACAAACTAGGTTGTATGATAAACGCGATAATTTCACTTTTTCAATAGTCAACTTCCCTTTCCTTTGAAGCAACATTCCTTAAGCGCCAACATATGGAGTTTACATCTCCCAACTCATTCGCTACTCAGGCCTACGTTCGATACAGTGACTACCCTAACAGAGCTCGTTTGCTTCCAAAGAGGCTACTTAACCAAGGGTATGACTTCCAATTACGGTCGACAACACGATCTTTTGGACTGATATGGGACATCTGTTTGCCAGATGACAACAGATCTTTCTTTTTTTCAGCTAAAGTGTGTCTTTCCTCTACCGGATTTGATTTAAATAACGGGATTGACATGTTCAAAACAGCGGGTGTATTATAAGAAGCAGGAAATGCTTACTCTACTGGTGCACCTGATCTCACTCATGTTTTTTCATTGCTCCCTAGTTGTTCACCTTTGTATGTGTGTGTGTTTTCGTTTTACTTTTTCTGTGCCGTACGCATGTTATGTCTTTGTTCCTTTGTTGCTATTGTCCTTGGATTATTCGTTTTAGATTAACGGTTCAGTTCTTACTGACTACTCTATGAATACTTCTATTATCTGCGAAAAATATTCAACATGTTCAATCACCAAACACACAAAAGATTAATACCAGAAATGAGTATCAACTTCTTAATTTGTTAAACAGATTCTACAGTTTATAAGCAGCAATTTATAGTTGTCAATTTGCAAAATTAGTAGTCAAATGGCCAAATAAATTGGTTGAAGGTTACACTTGAAGCACTATAATAACGTTTTTCAATGTACGCATTTGACAATACATGTTTTAACCAATCAATGCTTGCCAAAAGTAAGTCACAAAATCATTTTTCAAACGCAAAAATAAACCACTGTTGTGAGCAAAATGTCATGTCAATTGAGAGATCACAACTATGTTACACGTCGTATCAATACCAATATTAGGTGAAGACTCGTATTGCTACAAAGACACCGCGCATTAAACTTGTACATTGCAGAATTATTATTCTAATACAACATTTATATAACGGAGGTTTTGATTGGTCAAAACTAACCGTCAATTCCACCATCTAAATCCCTGGGACAAAGTAGGTTCCCTGTTTAGTCTGGTTCCTAATATTGTTACAAATGCACGAGTTAAAAACAGAACATGAAATTGATTTGTTGCATTAGAATCGCAATAACAGTACATTATTTGAATACCCGAGGGCGTCAATCTTGATTTGACGGTCAAAATATCCGTTTACAGGCTCCGCTACGCGTCGCCTATCAACTGTATTTTGACCGTCAAATCTACAATTGACGCCCTCGGGTATTCAAATAATGTACTGTTATTGATCAAGTATCAACGTAAAGTTGAGCCTTACTTTTTGATAAATGTGAAATAAATAACTTAACATTCCAAAATTTCTTCTAAATTGGTGTAGCGCGCAAAAGTGAAAACAATATGTTTTGTTTTTTTTTTTTCAAAAAATGAATAGACCAGCAGGACAACATCTAAAATAACCCTTCTATTTGTGAAAGAATATAACAGAGTCAAACAAAAATGTTGGATGTAAAACTCCAGATACAATTATATATAACGACACAATAATGCTCTTAAAAAATTTACCATGCGATATGAACAGAGCCAATGTGCGTCATTTACTATTGGCATAATGAGAAACAACTCTTGTATGTTAATAAAGTACCGTAGCTACGTTTACAGTGGAAGAGTATCTTGTTCTAAAACTCCCTCTTCATCTATTTTATTTAATATTAAAATGGTGTAAATGTAAAACTGTGTATGTCACATAGATGAAATATGCAAATTAACGATTTATTTTCCCTAAAACATGAACATATTTTTTTGGTGCTAGTGAAGAGTAAGTATGATCTGCTACAAGTTAAAAATCTTGTGTTATTCGAATACGTCGATATAAGGAATTTGAAGATCATCATGAAAGATGTTTGTTCTCAAAAGTAAAATGTATCGTAACAACCTCTTGAACCTTAATGAAGACGTTTAATTTCTATGACAGTAGTGGTTGAACATAACTTTTAAATGGATTGTAAACAGTGAATGTTACTGTGAAGCTAAAGCAGCATCAGGGCTTTGTGATGTCAAAAGATTTGACCTACTATTTTACGAACTTCTTCTTCCAGACTGTATTTTGTTTTTGGTTTTCTAATTTATTTTATTCTAAAGCTGCTGACATCAGGGTATTCATTGAAGCACGTGTACGGCATAACAAAATTTACCATTTTATGCATCTTGGATATTTTTGTATTTTGTTTTAAAATTCATAAGCAATTGTTCACTACTTTTGTCGGCGGAAATCAGGATTTAAGAAGATATGTTCTTTCGTGCATTATTGAAGAAAAATGGAAGCATCAGGTATGAAGGAGATTTTATGCATAAGATTCAAGATAAATATAAAGTCTTTAACTACAAGATACTTGATACTTACCGTCTTTACAAACAAAATATTGTAACTTAGTATTGCAGTCTTTTTCTCTCAGTGTTAGCGCACGCTGGTTGTCTTCCTCATATATAGCACCAGCTAAACAGCGTATGGGAGCCGAATTTCCTGAAGTATCTAAATGAGAACAATTTAAGAATTTAAGCAGTGACAGACTTAAAATCTAACGATATTGTTTCTCCTGTGGTTTACATCGGAATTTTCAAGGGTGCCTTCGATGTAAGCATTATCTATCCTTTACCAAATACCATATATTTAGGTATAAATACAAGACTTCTGCATGTGTAAGACAGACATCATCTTTTGTCCTGTATCGTCACGCCATGATAAAATTTATATCACTCACGGCTGCTACCCTTTATCAGATCCCCAAAAAATCTGTTTCAAAAAGTCTCGTGTTAACTAAAAAAAACTAAGGCCTTTGTTCTGTCTCAAATATATGATAAACAGGCTATGACATTGGTAATCCGTATCACATGCTGTATCAACCGTCAACCAATATCACACCTCAGGAAGGCCTTTGGGATGATATTGACGTCACAGTTTGATACAGCATTAATATTCTATATTTATACAACCATAATCATGAATTAACAAAGTTAGCTTTTTCTCGTAAACATTTTGAAACAAAAAAAAAGACAACAAAGCTGTAGATTTTCTCAGAAGACTGAAAAAGGTTTTCTTTTTGTGTTTAACTGGTGACAATCATACTTGATTGACAATTGTGTTATATCATTGTTTTTTCTTTATTGTTACAGTGTCTGCATTTCTTATAGGACAGGGATCCCTTGTTAATAATGCTTGCTATTTGAGTTAGTTCATTAGATGGCCCAATTGTGTAGAGAATGAAAAGTCTTTTCTTTTGTTACGTCCCATCAAAATTTCATGATGTTAAATATAGGCAGGGATTTTCAATACCATTGCCATTAAAATAACTTAAACGATGACTGAATTTTTTTTTTCAGCTCTGAAAACGTTAATTCGTTTTACAGTCGCAAATTGAGACTAGCTCGAGTTGCAAACCAAATTGTACCATTCTAAGACAATAAACTGCAAAATTCTTGTATTTCATTATACGTAAGAAATTATTGAGGAAACTGAAGGAAAAAAATTACGATCCGTTCAGCTTTATTCGCACATGAGCGCTTTAAATGACGTTTTGATAATAATTTATACTTTATTTTAAAAGAGTCACATACGCTGCAATCTCACTTATAGATACATGGATGATGTTTTTTTCCTAAATCATACATCTTTAGTGAAATGAATTAATATATCCTCTGCAACTAGCGATTTAGGAAAGAACAGAAGCTACTAGAGATCTGCATCTATTTCGGACTTGCATCATTTGTTGAAACTTAGGAGTATCTCCCTAATGCATTGCTCTGTCCATAGCTGATTTTGGCTTTACATTTAGGTCTTATTAGTTATTTGTTCTCTATCAGTTTTTGAACATCAATGAGTTAATGGTCTTCCAAACGTTTAGATTTTATCTGCACTGAAGAGACATTAGTTGTCGAAATACGCATATATGCAGAAAATAAATTCACAGTATTTTCGGTATTTAGATATCTAAAATAGAGAAATTTTTAATTAAACTTTTTGTGCACTTTAATTGAAGTGGTAATGGCTAATTCCAAAAGATTATTTACATTTACCATATATATGAGGTCAGAACAAGGCTACAGAAAATATAAAGAAATTGACATCCTTCGTATGCAAAAATTATGCAGAAATCATGCATTTGTTTCACATTATTAAATAGTTTTTAGGCTAAATTGGAATAAAAAGCCAGGACTTTTCAAGGTTATTATAACATACCGCAGTAGACCAGTAACAATTTGTTGCATGTATATAAAATTATCATTGGGCAAGTATTAGGTGGAATATATATAAAGCCTTAAATTCAGTTACCATGTCAATTTTGAAAAAAGACATTTCAGTACAATAGCCTCTAACTATTATTGATATAGACAAGATCAAATTTGAAACAACTATTCAGTTTATCTACTGAATAAGACCATTTAAACTTGCTGTGACCTTGCAATGATTCCAAGGACAAAGGTCATAATGTCAAGCTAATCCGAAAAATGACGCAGATGTAAGAAAACAATGGGAGATATCAAATTTTTGAATGACCTTGACTTGGATGCATATCACCTTCGGTTGTTTTAAGATCATAATCTGTTAAAATGATTCTTTTTCAGATAAATGATGCCCATCGTTTTTTTTTCTACGAACTGATAATGAAGAATGTTAGGGTTATACAATTTTAAACAAAAACCAACGTTTTTGGCAATTAGCTATGTTCACAAATTTTGGTTATACTATAACTAATCCGAGATTCTGATTATCGCAAAATATTCAACGAATGATCGAATCACGCAGTAATTCACGAATGCGCGCAACGCATGAGTGAATTACAGCGTTTTTCGATCATGAGTTGAATATTTTCGATAATCAGAATCTAGGATTAGTTATTGTTTTTATTATATAGATCTTCTTCTTCTAAATTTAGTGGTTTATCTTAAGATTCATTGCATGAACTAGGTTTTCGATGTTAATCCGCTGAGACGTTTACTTAACAACGATGTTGACAACGTCTATTGTGACGTCACTTCCTAGAGTGAAATTATGGAAAATAATTTCACAGTTAATTATCACTTTTCTTTCACTGAGAAATTTCAATCTTTCACCGCAATCTATATAATAACATTGATTATCCAATTCACATTGTAGTTGTCCTCTGATATTTTTATATACATTGAGCAATGAAGCATTGGTGTACGTCAAGGTACCCATCACAAACAAGTCTTATGCTGGCTTTTTATACTAATTAAGTATAAAAATTTGTCAAAAAGTTATAATTCCGCTCAAACCGGTGCTAGGGGCCGTCTTGGACTTATTATGAGGTATGAGGCATGGTGACTTCAGAATGAAGTACAATAATAAAAGCGTTGTTACTTTGCTTGTTTTACCATGTATTTGTAGAGACTTTGTCTCATGTGCATTTACTCCATATCTTTTCATTTACCAAAAATGCATTTGAAACAAAAAAATGTCTGGGGTTTTTTACATATCCTCGTTCTAACTTGGTGTTCATTTTATCATTTGAATATTTTTAAACTGGCTAATAAGGCTTCAAATTAAGCACAAAATAAATAAATTGATGATTTCTTTATTAGTTTGTATTAATAGAGATTTGAAATTGGCCTATCATACGGTTCTAGAGATTGCCAAAAACTGCCCCATTGGTTACCATGGCAACGGTTGTCAAAAACAAGAAATTTTGTTATTTTTATTATTTATTGGTTAATATCATATGAAAAAAGTAAAAATCAACCAAATCTGTAGAATTTCGTGCCACAATATTTGGTTACAGAGAATCACTCTTAAAATATTCCAAAATTTGGAAGTTTGATAGTGTATCTGTTATGAGAAATACAAAAAAAAAATACCGAAGTTGCAAAAAAACAGTAAATTTCGTTATGCTGTACACGTGTTTCAAGGAGTAACCTGTCATCGGCAGCATTAAAATCAAATAATATGGAAAGCCATAATCCAAAGTATTCAAGAAAGAAGTACTCATTTCCAAAAACTCGAAATAGGAGGCCACGTCCATTACCAAGGACATCTAAAAAATGCCATACACGGATTGAAGCCTCAGTATTTTTAAGGGGTTAGAATTTTGATAAAAACTGCAAATTTCCATAACATGCATGGTAAAGTTTTCATGTCAGACAAGTCTGACTATTGGGCTTGTGAATACCCCGATTATCCAAAGATGGTATATATAGAGAGCAGACATCTCTCGCACGGGGAATCATTTCACGGACTCCTGACAGCAGGAGAGATAGTCTTTAAAATGTATATGTTTGCAAATCATTCGTTTGGACTTTCTCAATCGGCATTCTTATCTAATTGACCGCCTCGTAAAAAAGCATGTCTCCAAACACATTGCGTCTTGTGCGATCATTATAAAAATATTTAAATAGAAATCAGTCCCCTATAGAATCATTTGAAGTCTCGGTTCGAACAGTGATTCAAGATTCTTTTTAACTCTATAATTGGATAAACTTTTTTTCATCGGTAACGAGCTTTCAATATCGATTGCTGTTGAGTTGCTACCGGACACTGTCGCAAGGAAAGGGCACTTGTATTAAATACCGCAAAGATGTCGCCTTCAAATATGATTTTGTTACGTTCTACAAAATTCATCAAAACTACTGGGAAGCTCTCAGAAATCACGGCACACGTGGTGCAATCGTCAGAATTTAAAATTGCACACGATGTGCAATCGTCAGAATTTAAAATTGAAATCGGAATGAGTTTAACTTCTTAATCGACGAGGATAATTAGTGCTTACTATTGGTTAGTTCCTCTTCTTCCTCGTCACGAAAAATGTTGGTCCACATTCTGATTCCAAGTTTATTTGGATAATCACTTTGGCAAAATGTTGAGGGCACAAGCAACATGTTATATGCAAGGCATTTTTCCAAAGCCAATGAGAAATTCTGATACCATGCAATCGTGGTTGACATAAATTCTACAATAAAAATGTATCACACTCGTGAGCATCAAGAGATCGAAAACAGACAAAACAAATAGAAAGAGGCGTTTTGATCACTATTGCTTTTACCATAAATATCATGCAAAGTAATTAAAAAAAATAATAAGGTTAATATTTCGTAGATTCAAAGGAATATTTTCCGATCTATATTTAACAAAAACTTTACAGAAGGAACTTTTCTTGTGCATCTTGCTACAATTCCAAGTACGGGCATCTTTTCCTAATTTGTTCTCTATCAGTTTTTAAACATCTCTGACATTATGGTCTTCCACATGTATTAGATTTTATCTGCACTGAAGAGACATAAGTTGTCGAAATGCGCATATGCAGAATCGAAATTCACAGTAACTTCGGTATTTAGTTATTCCCCCAGTTTCCAAGTAATGACACAATAACACATTCCCAAAATATGGATAAACAGAAAAATGCTCATCAGATATTGAAATATGCGCTTGGAAACATAACAGCCCAGTAGTCAGTACTTCGGTCCTGACCCGAAAGGCGATTCTATTTGGAACCTTGCAATATCTAAATTTTTGTAAATTTTGTTGAAAACTAAGGAGTATTTCCCTCATGCAAAGCTCTGTCCTTAGCTGATTTTGGCTTTACATTTAGATCATATTGGTTATTTGTTTTCTATCAGTTTTTGAACAACTTTGAGTTTATGGTCTTCCAAACGTTTAGATTTTATCTGCACTGAAGAGACATAAGTTGTCGAAATGCGCATTTGCAGAAAATAAATTCACAGTAACTTCGGTATTTAGTTATTGATTATGCAAAAACAAATGGCAAGGAAACAAACGAAAGGTAACTTTGACAATTTTTTAATAGATACCAAGTTAGCAAAGGTACGCTGTACGAAAGATATTCTGGGTATCTCGAGAAGGCTTTATCTGTTTTCTTTAGGCATAGGGCATCAAAATAATAAAATGATGTCAAAATGTACATCTTAAGAACATTAATCATGTAACTTGATCAGAATTGAGGTGTGATATAGTTATCTGGCATATTTGTTTCCTATATATAGGTATATATTACTTTATGTGTAAAAATTTGTTGGTATTTTTCAGTTCGGTAAGTCATTTTCTTCAATGAATGCTATGTGGTCACCCTGTCGATTGCTTAGGGCAAATGCTGTTGAGATAGATGGCGAAAATGCTTCCATAGTATCCAGTTCTTGCTGGATTTTCTTGCAGCTGTGACAATTAGTACATTAATTTTGTTAAAAAAGTTTGGTTCTTGTGATTTGTTTACATACATAGAAAATAAGATATATAATTTACCACATCGTGTTGAAATATCGTTATCTGGTTTGGTACAGTCCGCTTGTTGCTTTCCGGTTTGTCCCGTGCATGTCCCACAACATAGTGTTACACAGTTCCCTTCTTCTAAATCTTCTGTTTGATGAATGTTCTCATCATTTAATTCTGTTTAAACAAGTATAATTGTGTTAGATACTTTCATGTTCAATTTAAAACTAATGATTCTCGATCATGCAAAATTACATACTAGTTTAATAAAGCATTTTTTAATAGTGTCATTATCCCTCACACAAAAATAATCACCTTTGTGAGTTATAAAAAACGACAGCTTTGTCGTTTTTATCCGCCTTTATTTCTTATTACATGTACATCTAATTGGCGTAAATCATCAAGGTAGATAGCCACTGTTGCGCCTCGCAATTAAATGGCACATATGAAAAATAAAGAGTCGGATACGGTGTAGGTTTGATTTTCGGGCCGAAACATTCTTTTGACAGTTTTTCCTTTCTTATGTCATAATTTACTGATAGATACGAAACGTGATATTTTGTTGACTTTGCAGCGAATTAAGTCCATATCCCGTTTATCTTAAAACTTTCTAAAATATCTCGGTTGAAAGCACGGTGACTTGTATTTTTTTTTAATCATTATATCTTATTAACTATTGCGGTGATTTACCGAGTTAATGTTATATTGTCACTGGGGAAAATAAATGATTTCTTGTAACTGTAGGAAATAACAAAATACCGAGGTTACTGTAAATTTAAGTTCTGCATATGCGCATTTCGACATCTTATGTCTCATCAGTGCAGATAAAAATCAAAACATTTTGAAATCCATGAACCGGAAAATGTGTAAACGCTGATAGAGAACAAATAACCAATAGGATCTAAATAGGAAAGCCAAAATCAGCTAAGGACAGAGCTATGCTAGAGGGAGATACTCCTTAGGTTTGAACAAATTTTCTTTAATTTAGATATTACACAAATTTTCAAATAAAATCGGTTTTCGGGCCAGCACCGAAGTACTGGCTACTGGGTTGGTGAATACCCTCGGGGACTAACAGTCCACCAGCAGTGGCATCGGCCCAGTGGTAATAAATAACAAAATACCGAGGTTACTGTAAATTTAAGTTCTGCATATGCGCATTTCGACAACTTATGTCTCATCAGTGACGCGACAATATCTCGTCAATGTCAATGTCTTTGTCAAGTAAACAACTACCGCATTGAAATCTATAAACTTGGTTTTAGTAGAAAATCTATGTAATGAAAAGGATAACTAATCGACCGCCATGAATTTCAATGACCAACTCAGGGGATGAACCTCATTGCGGAACAAGATACCACTTGTTTAATCCTTTTGTGTTGTTTGGCATTCTGATATTCACAACCGTCGATTAGTTATACTATAAATATTAACAATTCTCTATAAATTATAAAAAAATGAAATACGACAATTTTAAATAGAAGCGGGTATCAGTGTGATCTGGTTATATTTAATACAAAAAAGAAAAATATTTTATAAATTCATGAAAAAATAAGAATTGACAAATTTTTAATTAAACCGAAAAGTATAATATGCAACATAAGTACGATATCATAACAACAAAATACTCGTTGATAGGCCACATCAATGTCGCTTTCAGTACCTTGTCTTCAAGTCAATTGTAAATTTCTATTATTATTTGATGCGTCTGTTGGGGTAATCAGTTTATTTTGCACAAAATATATACTAGTACTAAATGAAATATGCAAAGTGTATATTATTGATGATTACGAGCATATTTCCTATTGGATTTAGAGCAAAGGTTTGTTTACAAATAAAAGAAGAGCGTCATAGTAGAATGAATGTTATGCACTTAATTTACTTTTGTATTTGGTTGCATATTCCTAGAAAATGTTTATAAGAAATATACAATACCCCTGTAAATAAAATATTTTTCCCTGTCTCTGTTACAAATATTGGGTGTTTGGAGCTTAAAATCGTTACCAAGGCAAACACATTCCTTAGTTCTATCCTGTAATAGTATAATAAAATAAAGGTATAGAAAATAGACACAAAAGATATACATATTTCACGAAAGAATATGGAGTAAATGAACATGAGACCATAACACATATGTTAACTCCAGCTGCAATAATTTTAATGAGCTGTATGTCCATTTCGGAAATTTATTCCTCATCAGCAGCACTAGAACCCAAACAAAGGAAATCCGTAATTTCAAAAAATGTTAAAATGCATAAAACCAAATGAAATCCGAATAATAAGTAAATATCAAATATAGCTAAGGACAAAACTACGATGGTGGGAGTTAATCCTACGGTTTTAGAATTTACATAAATTTAGATAATAGTAATTGAACAAAGTGTACACATGAGATATTATCTCATGTACAAGTACACCATATCTAAGAAAAATAAAGAGCATACATCTCTACATGTATACAATACTAAGTCATGAATCGTTTTTTTATTGATTAATTGATTATTGACCGCCAATTTTAGTACAAACATTTGAACGTTTTACATGTTCCTTTATATAAAACTGTTTCTGAAGTGTACATGTAGGTCTTATTTGGTAAATTTAAGCATATTCGCAAATTGTAGTATTTTTGCTATAAATCAACTCGGCAAGATGCGATAGTGTGCAAGGTCAAAGTACTACGAGATTACCACCAACATAAGTTGCACAAGATTTACTATAAGTTATATTCTTCGGTTAAGAAAGAAGGAAAAGACGGACGAAATTAATAATCAAAACCAAGCATGCAACATGTATGACCAAATATGGTAATACATTAAAAGCAGGAAAAGAGAGAGGTAAAAAAAAAATAAAAGGCCATGACTACATTTCAAACATGTATGGCCAAATATGGTGATACATGAAAAGCGGGAAAAGAGAGAGGCAAAACAAGTTAAAGGCCATGACTACATTTTGAACAATAAAAAGCATCACAATCTTTTGATACCTAAAAATAATAGAAACCAAAAAAGATATCCAAAATAAGATAAGGACTGAGTTGTCCAAGAGAGAGAGAGATACTCCTTAGTTTTAAGCATTTTTTCCAAAATTTATCTATCGCAAGTTGTCAGATAATATCGTGTTTTGGGTCAGCACCAAAGTACTGACTTCTGGGTTGGTACATATCTCGGGGACGAACAGTCCACAAGCAGAGGCAGATTCTAAATGAATGAAAAAATATCGAAGTTAATATAAATTTAATTTCTGCATATGGTGATTTCGACAACTTTTTTTTCTCTTCAGTGAAGTTCAAATCAATATATTTGGAAGACCATAAACCAAAAGTTTGAAAAATCTGACAAAGTAGAACCCCCCCCCCCACCAAAGAAAATGAAATTTAAAATCAGCTAAGAGCAGAGCTATGCATAAGGGAGATAGTTTTGGACTTTAAAATGACATTTAACCAATTAGATACCATTCAAATCTTTCTATGTTTTTTACAAGTTCTTTGATGGGTGTCAATGTGGAGCAGATCATGCTTACCCTTCCACAGAACCTGGCGACACTCCTGTTTTTAGGGGTTCACGCTGTACGTGCTTTATGTTATCTGGTTGTTTGTATTATTTTCTGTTTGTTTCGTCTTCGCCATGAACGTTATCTACCTGTAAATAATCCTTATATTGCCATGTATTCTGGATTTATGACTTGTGGTTTTTGCCTTGGTCTTAATTTGGAAATTTATCATGACTTTAATTAACACAATGAATCAACGATATAATTAACATCCAAAAAGTATGAAGTGGCGATCAACAAGCGATGAAGTGTTGATATAAAACAAGCTAACTGGATACATTTATGTGCTCGTTGTTGACAGTGTTAACAGCGATAGGAAAAATAATTTAATAAATCTTTTTTCAATTTATTTAATATTTTAACATGCAAATATTGTTTCAGCTTTTGTTAGCGTTACCAATGTAGCGACTTTATTTTCAGGACTGTAATATAAGATTAGAAACGATCATCTGCAGAAACAAAATTGAAGTTAACGCCATAGTTAACTTGAGTTGTTTATTTATGTCATTCCAGACAAAAAACGTCGGGATGACATGTCTTCTTATTCTTCATTAAGTTTTGTCCGATCTATTATTTTGAAATGACTTGATGTAATGAAATGAAACTTGGCATGTACTTACAACATGTAGATCGCGTAAGGAGAAGTGCTTCCCATGAAAAACTAGAGTAATGACTGTCGGAAACGACAGTGATTCCCGCACCCCCTGTTTACACAGAAAACAGCTATAGACCCTTTGTGTATTTTTTTTGGACATTTTTGAAATTAAACTATTGACAGTCACTATTTTTACCATAAGGAATTAAAGAATATATGGTTGTTAGACAGAATTCCAAAAAAATAAGTAGTCTTTGAGACTTTCAGGAATTTTACCAAACTTGGAATCATATATTTTGGAAATCAAATTGGTGAAATGTTTCTTCTAATTCTAACAAATTTTTTCAACTATGGTTTCAATGTAGAATTCCAAAAATTAGTGGTATTTGACAATTTCAGTAAATTAACCAAATTTGGAATCAATTGTTTTGGAAATCCAATTGGTGAAAATGATTGACCTCATCACAACAAATGCTAACAGTTTGGTTGCTAGGCAGAATTCCTAAAATATTTTTGTCTTTGACACTTTCAGGAAATTTACCAAAATTGAAATCAAATATTTTTCAAATTCAATTGGTGAAAATGATTGCCCTAATGGAAACAATCCCTAACAGCATGGTTGCTAGGTAGAATTCCAAAAAATACGTGGTCTTTGACACTTGACAGGAAATTAACCAAAATTTGAATCAAATATTTTTCAAATTCAATTGGTGAAAATGATTGCCCTAATGGAAACAAATCCTAACATTTTGGTTGGATGCTAGGTAGAATTCCAAAAAAATACGTGGTCTTTGACACTTGACACTTGACAGGAAATTAACCAAAATTTGAATCAAATATTTTTTCAAATTCAATTTGTGAAAAATGATTGCCCTAATGAAAACAAATCCGCACAGAATTGTTGCTAGGTAGAATTCCAAAAAAATAAGTGGTCTTTGACACTTTCAGGAAATTAACCAAATTTGCTAGGTAGAATTCCAAAATATAACTGGTCTTTGAGACTTTCAGGATATTTACCAAAATTGGAATCCCATTTTCGAATTTTAAGATTTCAGAATTTTTATTTTTTCCAAATACTTGCCAAAAATCAAAATATATGCCAAAATGTCCAAAAATATCAGTCTTTGACATTTTTCAGGAAATTTACCAAAGTTGGAACCGGAATCAAAATTCTGAAAGCTTAGTGCACATCTATATCTGCAGCATATATGCAACATTTCTATAACAAAATTAAAACCCTAAATCCAAAAATGTACGAGTTCTCGTTGCAAGGATTTGTGACGGACAGACGGACGGACGGATGAGGCCAACGACAATATCCCGAACTTTCATTCGAAAGTGCGGGGATAAAAATTCGAAATGATCACCATTTTATGTTAAAAAATTAAGGATTCAATATCTACTGCCTTGTAGAGTTGGTTCATATTTTGCATAAATCTTCAATAGAACGACAGGAAGGAAAAAGTGCCAAAAAAAAAAAAAATCAAAATGGCTGCTATTTCAAAGATGGCCGCCAAATTATATAAAAAAATATAACTTTGTCCTATTTCAGTGAAAACCGATTTCTAGGTAGATTTTGAGGTTTCGAACAAGATGGAATAATCGAATTTGGCTATTGCTGGCGATTGCAAATCTTGTTGAGTTTTTCGTTTGTGCGAAAATTATAGATTTAATTCTATTCGCTTAGTAGTAGCTAGAACTCGAACACGAAAAAATGTGACCAGTGATATTCAGTTTATTTATATCTCAGTTCAAGCGTGTATTGTATTACCCTTGTAAAAGTACAGTAGGACATATTTAAACATTTGTGACCATAACCTCAAGATGAAAAAAATAAAATGACCTTTGTTCAAAAGATGCTTTATCCTTACCTTGTATCCTATGTATTTATCTGTTCCACAAGATCGTTTACATGATACAAGCTTGGTAATATTGTTCCGTGCCATAGCTTCAGGTAAAGATTGACAACCTTCGATTAAAACAATCATATTTACAAAAAAAAGGAATATAGCATAACATGAAACAAAGTTTTAAGGATGTAGTAAGGTGAAAATAAATAGATCTACGATTTTGAATTGATACTTTACATTGAAAGAGCATTGATGAAGGAATGAAATCATAGAAAAATATTGATAGGTTATGGAACTTGTTTTCAAGACATTTCAAATCTTGAAAATTGGCGGGAAAAGCTTTCTTGGACTTTTACCTTAGTATAACATGGAAACATAACTGATTTCTTTCATATTGAAGGAAAATCTACAATCTAGTGAATTTTCCTTACTGACCTAAAATGACCCACTGAAGACTTTGTTGACTACAAAATTGGGTGTAATGGGGAAAATTGGCAAAATCCGAGAAATCCGAATGACATTTAGGAGATTCAAAAACCTTACCTTACTACATCCTTAAAAACCCTACACTGACAATAAATAAAAAAGGGGAAAAATAAATGAATATCCAAAATCTTAAAACTTGGCAATATAAAGAAGCACAAATGAAGACAACAGTAGTTAATATGGCAAAAAGCCGTAGGTTTTCAAAAATCGTTTTTT
>MJUU01058293.1:0-15297 GCA_002080025.1 Modiolus philippinarum
ACCGATCATATTTTCGACATTTTTTACTGTGTCATGGAGATGGGTTGCAAACTAAGTAATAAATCAAGGATATCTGATACCTGTTTATTTGACATACAAAATGATAATAGACAAATCGGGCTTTTCATATGAAGTGCTCTTATCTTATTTTCACTGGTTACACATGTCATTCAGGTGTTCAAAAGCCCTTATTGATGCTTGTATGAGATTTCATAAAATACAACAACACTATAATACTGTAAGGAAAATGGTGCTTTAATTACAAAATCAATGTTCAAAGGTGTCAAAAACGAGAAAACAGTTAAGCTAAGACACGAGATATTCACAGAAAATGCGAAAATAAAACACGACATTCAATACTAAAGATTAAACCGACAGTGACATCGGGTGCTTCAGAAGGGCAGGCAATTTCCTGCAGTGTAAAGGGTCCCCTTGGCATTGTTAGTGAGTCAATCGAAAATTCAATTAAAAACCTATATTGTCAAATCCGTGAAGCATGAAATATAGACATGACCATTTACATTTGGGACTCCGACATTGCTTTCATGGTGAATGCCATAAAATTTCTCAATTGACAAGACTGTAACAAGGAAAATGTTTTTGGTTTTAGTTTATGGCTTTACTTGTTATTAGACTTCATTACGACTAAAGAATAAGAACACTTGAATAACAGAAATAACCAAAATGCAAGTAAAATAATTAAGGGATTCAAGCAGCAAAAGGTTACGATGAAGATTTAAAAAAGCTCTAAACACGTGAACTACAGATAGTTAATAAACGAGAGGCTCTAAAGAGCCTGTATCGCTCATCTGGACCATCACTGAAATAGAAAGATGAATGACATTCCCCATATGGTCCAATGTTAATCTATGTTTTTCTACTTGAGGCCACCTTGAATTGGATGCAGACATGCGAGACGTTAATTTTGAACGGGGCTGCCCTAGGACTTTTTGATCAAGTTTAGTTCTAATTGGATTAGTGGTTTCAAAGACCTAATTCTTTGATGGTCTCAAATTTAAACTATGTTCCCACTAGTGACCATCTTAAATAACAAAATACCGAAATTACTGTTGATTCATTTTCTGCATATGCGCATTTCGACAACTTGTGTCTCATCAGTGCAGATCAAAGCATTTGGAAGTCCATTAACCGAAAAACATGTTAAAAGCTGATAGAGAACAAATAACCAAAAACTTCTAATTAGAAAAGACCAAATTCAACTAAGGACAGAGCTATGCATGAGGGAGATACTCCCTAGTTTTAAATATTTTTTTTTAAATTTAGATATTGCAAGTTTTAATACAATCGGTTTTCGGGTCAGCACCGAAGTACTGACTACTGGGTTTGTGAATACCCTCGGGGACTTACAGTTCACCAGCAGAGGCATCGACCCAGTGGTAATAAATAAGAAAATACCGAAGTTACTGTTCATTTATTTTCTGCATATTCACATTTCGACAACTTATGTCTCATCAGTGCAGATCAAACCAAAAGATTTGGAAGTCCATTAACCGAAAAACATGTTAAAGCTACCGTTAAATGAGGAACGAATCCGCAGGATATATTTTTTGAAAAGGCCAACCAAAGACCATTGTTTGGTTCTAATTAGACTACCAGTTTCCGAGAAGATCTTTGAATGTGATTTCCAGGGGTTCAATTGTTAAACTATGTTACTGCTGGCAGCCCTATTTGACGAGGTCTGGACTTGCCGTATACCTTTATTGGAATGTATCATCAAAGTACCATTGTATACTAATTTGACAAGTTGTTTCTGAGAAGAAATCGTTCAATAGTTTATCAGACCCTCTTTCAAAAATAATTAGGGAAGGGGTTCCCCTGATCATCTACATATTAAATACTGCACAAATTAAAACATAATAAGGCCCCTTTCAAAAAATGATTTGGACACGGACTCTCCTTATTAACTATTTCACATTTCAGAAAAAAGCAAAATTTAGCAGAATACAATTTTTCTCTACTTTTTTTTCTTTGGTTTCTGTGGCAACTAAAAGTTTCAACATCCATCAAAACCCACATCAGACTACCACTCAAAAAATATTTGGGCAGGGTTTGCTAATACATATTGCTGGAATTAAAACATTACGAGTCTCCCTTTAATAATTGGGAAGGGTTCCCCTTATTATTTATTATCTATATATATTGCTGAAATAGTACATAAATGAAGTAAATGTTTACCTTAAATTGTTTGTGCGCATTCTGTGTACTGCTTCGTTTTTTTTTCGTTTTTTTTTTTTTTTTTTTTTTTTTTTTTTTTGTCGTCTTTGGTTTATGACGCCGCCAGATTTGGACNCTCTTGAAGTCGAATGGTTCGACAAGTTACCATTTAGAAAAATGCAGTATTAATAACATTTGCTTTACAGTGTTATATTTGGGCGATATTTTTTTTCTCAATTATATTCAAAATGTCATTAAATATATAGGCTACAATATTCCGCCTATTTCGTCGGCGGCAGTATATACACATTATTCAGTATATGTGTTGTAAGGCCAAAAGATTTTTATTTTATATAAAACTTGCATATTGCTTCCTTTTTAGCTCACCTATCCAAAGGCCATGTGAGCTTTTGACATCACTTGGCGTCCGTCTTCCGTCCGTAAACTTTTACATTTCAATCTTCTTCTCTGAAACCACTGGGTCAAATGAAACCAAACTATAAACAAATGTTCCTTGGCACGAGGAGAATAAATTTTGTGATTTTGGGGCAGATCGGTAAACCAACATGTCTGCTGTGGCTAAAAATAGAACAAAGGGGTAAATTACAGTTTTTGGCTAATAATTCGAAAACCGGTACAAATATAAAAAATCTGACTAGGGGTTAAAACTGATCAGCATGATGAGATCTACCCACCGTGCAATTTTGAAGAAAATCTTAAATCCCACCCCGAAGTATAGCTTTTTTTTCCGTAAAATTTTCAAAATTTTTGCTTTTTTTATTTTTCATTTCAAAAAGTGTAACAGAAAGAGGTCAATTGTAATTTGCAAAAATGTTCAACAGATCTACCCATCCTGAAATTTTGAAGAAAATCCATAAACCCTTGTAGAATTATTGCCCTTTTTTCACCGAATTTTTAAAATTTTCGTATATTTCGTCTTTTATTTCCAAAACTTAAGAAGATGAAGGTGAAGTGTAAAATGATGAAAGGTTTTCCATGCTGTGACGACGTCAAAACTGGTATTGAAAATAGTTCGTCAATATGGCTGCCAAAAAAGGCGGGAAAATTCAACATTGTCCGATTTCAATGAAATTTGGTTTCCAAATAGGAATTGATGTCGCAACTTCAAAACTGATGTTAAAAATTGTTCGTTTACTACCACTTTCAAAACGGCCGCCAAAAAAGGCGGGAAAATTCAAATTGTCCGATTTCAGTGAAATTTGGTTTCCAAATAGGTATTGATGACCCAACTTCAAAACTAATGTTAAAAATTGTTCGTTGACCGCCATTTTCGAAATGGTTGCCAAAAAAAGGCGGGAAAATTCAATATTGTCCTATTTCAATGAAATTTGGTTTCCAAATAGATAATGATGTTGCGAATTCAAAACTGATGTTGAAAATTGTCCGTTGACCGCCATTTACAAAATTACTTTTCAACTTCAAAACTAGTGTCGAAAGTGGTCCTGAGCAAGAACGTTTTTTGACAAAAAAGCCCAACAAAGACATATAGTAAAACATGATCAGACTTTAAATACAGTTCAAGATGTTGGTGGTATTCAAGCTACGAAAGTTTGAGAGACTGAAAATCAATTGTAACTAACAATGTTACCTTGATTGTGGCAACTGAAAGCCAGATGAGCGATTCAGGCTCCTGGGAGCCTCTGGTTTCATGTTTCAACTGAAAAAAATCGCATTATTAAGTAAGACAGCTCTCCTACTTTTATTATCTCCCTATTTAAATAATCATTTTCCTTATAGCTTATTTTCAAAATTAGTCCAGTAGTTTCTTAGAAGAAGATCATTGAATGTAAATTTGGATAAAACATTGACCTGCAGGATACCTTTTCGGAAAGGAAGATATAAGGACCAGTGTGCCTAAGTTTGGTTGTAATTGGTTGTAATTGGACTGGTATTTTCTAGGAAGATCATGTCTTTTCCATGCATATAGTCAAATGTTAAAACTATGTTCCGCTGGCGGCCATCTTAGATGAGGTACGGACCTGTCGGATACCTTTTTGGAAGGGACCAGCTAAAGACCACTGTACCTAAATGCATAAATACCCAAGTTACAAAATAAACAGTTTCGTATGCATAAGTTTGGTTATAATTGGACTGGTAGTTTTTTAGAAGATTTTCGAAAGTCTTATCCATAGAGTCAGATCATGCTGGCGGTCATCTTAGATGAGGTAGGGATCTTTAGGATACCTTTTTTGGAAGGATTCATCTAAGGACCATTTTTCCTAAATTTGATTATAATTGGACTAGTAGTTTCTGAGTTCTTTGAATGTCTTTCCCATAGATTCTAATATGCCCGGCGGGCGGTAATTTTGGATGAGGTACAGACTTATCGGACACTTTTTTTTGCAAGGGACCATCGAAGAACCATTGTGCCTAAGTTTGGTTATAACTGGACTGGTAGATTCAGAGAAGATCTTGGAATGAAAAGTTTATGTCGAACGGACGGATGGACGACGGACGCCAAGTGTTTACAAAAGTCACCCTGCCTGCTTGACAAAGCAAGGTGAGCTGAAATGAATTTTTAATTCAATATATACTTAGCCGTTCATTCCGTCTATTGACGCTGAACGTGACGAGTGACGGGAAGCTTATACGTAAAAAAAAACATGTAAGTTACGTCCCAGTTTTTCTGGATTTTTTAATTAGTTTCTGGCATTTTTTTACACGTTTCCATAAAAAAGAGGATGAGAAATGCCCTTTGTAATAAGCTGTTTGCAAGTCATGTCAAATTCAGATATCAAATAAAAAGATACGGAAGTTAATGTTAATATCTTCTGTGTATTAAATAATTTAGCAAATTTGTAAAAATGTTTAATAGAATTAAACATATTTTATTGCTCAAATATGGCAAAGGTGATCGGGCAAAAGTTATAACAACATCATTTAAAGCCATCTCTCTACAATTTACAACATAACAAATATTACACAGTATAGCAGCAATATAAATAAGTATACAATTCAGTGTAAAATAAAGAAAGAAATATTGATGAGAAGAGAAAAAGTAACAAGTGGTAACAACCTCGTTGTAAAAGTTTGGATGTGAGAGTAAGGTTAAGCAAATTAAAATCGTCAGGGCAGAACAAACGTGTGCGAATCGTAACAGCTGAGATATGTACACCCTGTAGGATGAAGCTACGGGAACGTCGCCGTCAAGAAAAAGAAAATTAGTCATAGCGAAATCAAAATCATTTTTTTTATCAAAAAGTTAAGTTTTTATTTAAACATAGTCAATGATGATACTTAGATCCAGAAAATGGCTAATTTTTAGAATCATTGTTTGCTGAAATTAGTTTCAGATCTTGTCTAGACATAATCTAAAAACGGGGGATTGTCCATAGTCAATGTTCCTGTTTTTATTATTGAAAATTGAAATCACTGTTCGGTATAATTCCATTTTGTAGTTTTTTCATGAAGATCTTATTCGTAACAGAACAGAACAAGACCTGCAATGAGAGGCGGGATCAGTACCCATGGGGATTCGAATGACCTGTTGATAAACAATGGTGCAAAAACGAACTTAAATGTTGTCTAACAAGAGATTCAGTGTCATTATGTCATCACATGTCCAGGAGCGAAAGTGTAACCTTATTGCTAAAAGACTTGAAATTGAACACTTTAGAACATTGAAGAGCAAATGCGGTTTTCAACTTGTTGCTATAAAAAATATAAAACCACCCTCCGTAAGCTTCAATTCGCTCAACAAGAAACAGTGACTCAAATTTTTACCGTATTACAGTAGAACAAACGCCTACCAACATTCTTCCTTCTCATGGACAGTCATTTTCTGGAACCCATCCATTGTACTTCTGCAATCACTTGAGGATTTTAAAGCCACCAAGCAGAACCAGTATCAGTGGACATGCACTTTTTTCAACAATAGAATATTTCCAATCTGTATAGAGTATATACATGTAAGATTTAAACTTTTTTCATTTTGAATTTTTACTACATTTCACTCATACATGTTAATAGTTATTCCTTAGTAGTACATGTTCAGCATTGGATTTTATTGAGAAAAGAATTTGCTGTTTCTATTTTACAGGTGATTGAACGATCAACGTACGAACAAAGCCCTGTCTAAGCAGCTTTTGGGACAGTGATTTTGCTCTTTTCAAAAAATCACTGTACAATCTACAAGCTCTACAGTATCGAATCAACTGTAAAATGTACACTCCATAGACTGGAGAGGTAAGTATGTTGCTGCTAGGAAAGGGTAAGTTCACAATTGCGAAGTTAAAAACTTCATGCTTGTCATAAAGCTTAGATTTCAAACATCCATGTTCGTCAATAATGAAATAAGTCTACAAATGAATACCCATGTAAGAGCCAAAATCATACATCCAGAATACATAACAATATAAGGATTACACACAGACAGGGGACGTAAAAGATGAAGATTAAATAAACAGAACATAATATAAACTCCAAAAAATATAATACTAATAGTGTGAAACCCTGAAACACAGGTGTCATCAGGTGCTCCGTAAAGATCATTTAACAATTAATAAATACAGTTTTAACAGTCGATGTTCATAATTGTAGTTGTAAGTTACATTTTTTATTATTATTTTTATTATTATTATTATTGCTTAAAAATCTTTACATTTTAATTAATTTGTCTGTGAGGTGTTGTTGTCAGAGACGTGAAATTGCATTTCTCTGATACTATGAACACAATCTTTAAAATCGGTCAAAACAGTTCAGTGGAGTAGCATCACAAGAAGAGTCAAGATATGTTTTAACTTTTAACCTATACATAAATATACAAAAGATAGGGTTTTTAGGTTTCCCCGTTTGAACCATTTTTTAGGACTCAACCAATTCTTGTACAGGCATGATATTATGATACACTCCTACATTTGCATTTATTCACTAGTTAAAAACACTAGTGCTTTTGTCGGCAACAAATGACAATGATTGTAAGGGTAATGTCCTAGTTAATTTATGTTTTGTTGACAATCCTTCGCCCATGGGCTAAATACAAAATGAATGTGGCGTTATTCTATTATTTGAAATGAATTCCGCTTACCATGACGTATGAGCAGACCTCGTTATTTAAGGCCACATGACTGCAAGATGAAGAACAACAATAAAAACGTTGTCCAGTGCTTGCTTCTGCCATTTCTTTGAAAAGACTGTCTTATTTCTTATTTTTTACGTTCGTCACCACGATTTGACAGACCTTTACAATGTTTCTGTTTCACAAATGAGAACAGATATCTTTGGGTAGATCCAGAGATTGTTACCGGACTGACTAACACCGACTGTGACAAAACAGGACTTTTCACTGGCAGTGTGACGGGTGCCACGCGTGAAGCAGATCATGCTTACCCTTCCGGAGCACCTGATTATACCTCAGTTTTTATAGGGGTTTACGCTGCTAGTGCTTTAGTTTTGTGACGTTCTTGTTCTTTTTTGTTTATTTGATTTGTCTTTGTCATAGTGTATCAATTCGTGTTGCTGTGAATTGCCGTGATTTTGGATTTATGATTTTAGAATTTCCCTTTTTCTTGCTTCGGTATTCGTTAGCCGATGTATTCTAAATAATTCCTCTAAATAAACAACTTTCCGTATAATAGATTATCGGTGTGAGAGAGGTATGCTCTCTATTTTTTTCAATTATGGTGTACTTGTTCTTGAGAGAATTTCGCATATGAATATTCCATCATACTTTCAAATTTTGTCATTTTTTTTATTTCTTTGCAATTTCCAAATATTATTCTGACCACCTGTTTTTTAAGCCCACATCTCACTATTTTATTATTTCAAGCTTTTTTTTCACAATCGACTTGATGAGCGCCCTTTGTTTGTCTATTTATTGTATCTATTCACCAACTTAGGACACTAGTGCTTTTGTCGGGAAACGGATGACAGTGATTAAAAGAGTATTTTGCTAGATAATTTATTTTTGCTGACAATCCCTTACACATGTGCTAAATAAAACGTAGATGTGGCGATGTTTATCAATTTGGACTGAATTCCGTACAAATCGGTGCTAGGCCGTCTTGAACTTACTATCAGGTATGAGCAAAGCTCATTGTTGAAGGCGTCGTTATGACATTTAAAATGAAGAACAACTATATAAGCATTGCTCCATTGTGTGATTCTACCATATATTTCCAAAGAATTTGTCTCATGCGCATTTCCTCCATATCCTTCCATTGTTCGAGAAGAATGCAGTTTATCTCTCCTGCAGTGTCGAGTCCAGGAAAAGATTCGCCGTGCCAGAGATGTTTGCTCCTAATAATTCCAGTTATGGTGTACTTGTTCTTGAGAAAATTTCTTATATGAATATAATTTCATACTTCCTTTTGTCATGTTATTAGTATTCTTTTTTTTTGCCACCTGTTTAAACTGCCCATATCTTACTATTTCATAACTGCAAGTTTTCTTACATTCGACTTGATGATCGCTCTATGCTTGTATATATTTCGTACCTGTAAACTAGTTTAGGATACTAATGCTTTTGTCGGGCCACGGGTAAGAGCACTTTGCTACTTAAATTACATTTTTGACAATCCAACACGCATGGGCTAAATAAAACATGGATGCGACGTTGCTCAACAATTTGAAGGGGTAGGGACCGTTCTTAGCTTACAATTATGCTCATACAAAGCTCATTGTTGAAGGCTTTTTTGGTGACTCCAAGATGAAAAATAACAATAAAAGATTGTTCCGTTGCTTGGTTCTACCATAAATCTGTAGAAACTTTGTCTCATATAAACAATGAAGGGATATAGAGTAAATTGAAATGAGACAAAGTATCTACAAATACGTGGTAAAACCATGAAATGGAATAACATAACTAGATAAACACATGTTTATTCTGGCCATGGATGCGGGATTGTCAAAAATCATTTAATTAACTGCCAAAGTGTTCTTACAATCACTGTCGGAAACTTTGTCTCATGTCCATTTACTCCATATCGTTTCGGGCTCACTTGATACTGGCCATGATAAAGTCCGTATCAAAAACTATTTAATTAATTTCCTTTATTACTTTTATCGGTAATTCAACTAATGATAAATAAAACTATTCAAATAAACTTCAATTTCCATTTAAGCACAGTTAATCTATTGTTTATTTCAATAATTATATAAATATATATATACATTATGCTTAACGTGACGTCTTGATTTGATTTTATTTGCACTGAAAAGACATAAGTTGTCGAAATGCGCATATGCAGAATTTAAATTTACAGTAACTTTTGTATTTAGTCATTTGTTACCACTGGGTCGATGCCACTGCTGGTGGACTGTTAGTCCCCAAGGGTATTCACCAGCCCTGTAGTCAGTACTTCGGTGCTGACCCGAAAGCCGATTCTATTTGGAACCTTACAATATCTAAAATTTTAATATAAACTAAAACAAGGTCCCTCAAATAATCAAAAGGAATACATTCTGGACTATTTAGATATACGTGGTGGGATGTGAGGCCGTTTCAGACGAGTTTTCTTCTAAGTAAATATCGAATGGATACAAGGGTATAGCGGTTATCAACTTTGATGATATCTGCGTAATCATTGAAAGACGGATAGGAAATTCAGTACAGATTTTTTACGTACGAGGTAACGATAAATAACTCTACACTCTACGTTTCAAAAATGACTCAGTCCTCATTCTCGGTTTACTACACAGGTGAACTCGAAATCTACACCGAAGAGGTTCACAACAGTGATGAACTTTTATTATTGCCCTAAATTTCGCCTGTTTCATAATTTTATTGGTTTTTCGTGACGGATTGATTTTTCTTCTGTTTCTTTTTTTTATCTTCAGACACCGTCAGTATTTTTTCAGTGCTATTGTGGAAAAAAACCGTTAAAGATTTTGAAAAATGTGTTTACAAAAGGCAAGTCAAACAAACGTCATTATTATGAAATTTTATAAAGCTTGATTCAAATATAATCAAACGACAAAATACTGAAATCGCAATTCATTTCAGCTCAGCAAGTGGCCGTTCAGGTAGTTTTTGTCTTTGCAGTGCAAATGAAAATTGGCAATACGGGAGAACAAAAAAAAATGAAATCTAACGAAATAGATATAGAAGAACAAATAAGTAAAATAAGTAAAAGATATTGTTCAAATGTATAAAGGTTTTGTAAGCTTTTGAATTTTGTATGTATTGAGAAATGTCCGAGTAAAGATCGAAATATACATTAATATTATCTTTTTCACTTGAGTTCAGTCAACTTGGTAATCTCTGCCTAAAGCTTGACGTTATACCTGACTAACCAAACTCTATATAGTCTGAATATCAGCCCCCACAATGTAAGTTTTGAAATTTTTCACTTATGCAAATATGGTCGTTCCAATATTTTCTAATTCATTACTTTTTTTTATTTTATCGAGTTTTAGAGTGAGGAACAAAATGGAAACCCTTCTCTGAGGGCAGACTGCAAAGGTATCTCTAGTTGCCATAGATTTTGTTCTAAATGTCCACAAATGCCATTGAGAACTCATTTTCTCACAAATGCTATTGAGAAACAACGGCAGTAGAATACCGAAGGAACAAAGGGGTGATATTCACAAAAATCGAAGTCCAAAGACAGGGCAAAAACGAGAACACAGAAAACAATGACTTTAGACACAAAAACAATGACGCCAGACAGACACAAAGCACAGAACCAGAAACCACAACATTCAGAACAAAGGCACTCACAGTGTGAACTCCAGTGAAACTGAGAGTGACATCAGGTGCTCCGGAAGGGTAAGCATGTCCTGCTCTGTTAACAGCACCCGTCACACTGTGAGTGATTCAATCCGGGAAAATGTCAAAGTTGGTAGTCAAATCCGGGAAGACGTGAATCTAGCTGAAAATGTCCACTTTCATTTGGGATACTGACACGTCATATCTTTCAATGATGCTATGGTGACGGCCATAGAATTTCTTGAGGGATGAAATTAACAAAGGTTGAACAAATCCCTGACTAAGCAGCTTTTGGGACAGTGTTTTTGCTCTGTTCAAAAAATCACTGTACAAACTACAAGCTCGACAGTAACGAATCAACTGTGAAATGTACACTCCATAGGCTGGAGAGGTAGGTATATTGCTGCTAAGAAAGGGAAAGAACTCATTTTCTCACAAATGCTATTGAGAACTCATTTTCTGTTTAAATGTGGAAGACAGATCAACAATTTTGTCTGAAATATTTTCAAAGCGAAGAAATTTCAATGATTTAAATAACATATAAAGATAATATGGCTTTTCAATGTTGGAAACTTAAAAACTCTTATACTGCAATTCATTCTTAAACATATACCCTAAATAACAATTTATGCATATTCTCATAAATATGGAAGCCTAAAGCTTTCCTTTTAAAATTTTGAAGATCTCCTTTTTATATTCATTCTCCAGTCTGTTGGCTCCTTGAGTAATCGACTATTGTGTCTGTTGCACTAAATTTTGAATCACGTAAGAAAATAGCGGATATATTAAGATTTTTGTTTTTTACTTAAGCTGCTATGCATCGAACCATTGTGCCTACTGCGTTTAGTTACTGACTTCTACTGCTCTATTTTCATTAGTGGGTAGTGCATTGAGCATTAGCTGTTATGTTTCGATTACCTTCGACCCTTGGTGTTCTTTGTACTAAAGCTATTGAAATTATATCATGCTTTCTTGCATCAGTCACGGCTATTGCATACAACTAGCCTATCAATTTCAATTAGTTCATTTAATCTCCATAACTTATCCCTTTTTCTGGCTTTTTCTTTTCACGCTTTTGTTTTAATCGTATTCTAAGTTGTTACCAAATTAGTTTTATTGCTTTAATGTAGTCAACCACATTGGTATTATCCTAAATAATAAAATAAACAACACAAATTAAAATAACGTGTACTTGTTTTTTGTTTTTTTATTATTAATATAGTAATAAGTGCCAAAATCGATGCCATGAAAACATAGCATGAATACAAATAAAACTAGATTTGCGATTGCAAGCAATAGCCGATGTCACCCCTGACTCCCCAATCCATGATTCCACCTTATTCGCAGCATCAAAATCTACCTAGAAATTAATTTTCGTTGAAATCGGACAACGTTAAAATTTTGAATTATTTTGGCGGCCATCTTGGAAATTGTGTCCTGTTTGAAAATTTTAAATGCACAGCATATAACTTCAGATGGTTTTCCAACTTTGTGCAAAGTTTGAATTAATTCCATTCAGATCGCTCGGACAAAAGTAAGTGAGAATCGAACCGTCAATCCAAAAGCGAACAATCCAAGGACAATGGCAACACCAGAAACAAAAAAGGGGGAAAAACAGAGACAAAATTATTGGAATAATAATTATAATAAGAACTAGATTTGCAATTGCAAGCAATAGCCGATGTCACCCCAGACCAACCCATTTGATGATTCCATCTGATTCGAAGCCTTAAAATCTACCTAGAAATCAAGTTTCGTTAAAATCTGACAAAGTCGGACTTTTTACGTATTTCGGTGGCCATCTTGGAAAAGGCGGCCATTTTAGAATTTTTGTCGCATAGATTCCTTCCTCTCATCTTACTTAAACATTTATACAAAATATGAACTAATTCCTCTCAGAAGTTCCTGAGATACAGAATCCCCAATTTTTCAAAGTTAATCTGCGGCCATCTTGGAAATGGTGGCCATCTTTAAAATTTTTAAACATATTGTGAAGAACTTCAGATGGTGATCAAACTGTGTGCCAAGTTTGAATTCAATTGGTCTAGCCTTTTGAAAATAATCGCTCGGACAGGAATTATTGGAAGAAGAAGAATAATAGTTATCAGAAGAAACGTAGAATAACAACATGTCACCCCGACTTCGTCTGGGGTGACATAACAAAAGCAGAATACATTAATGAAAATTGATAATCTAGCCTTACTGTAATATATATGACCCATATCGGACATTGATTTGGAAAATAGAAAATCTGTATTTTGCACATGCAGAAATTGATGAAATTGGTAATCGCTATGGTGGTAGAGTACTTTAGGTAGATTGGAATATTCTGACAGGGAAGTAAGCAATAGATCATTTTTCTCTTTCTTTTTTGGTTTTTTGTCATGTTTGAATTTTTTTGTTTCTGTCTAAATCCTATAAACACTGAAAGAAAATGGAGTAAATGCACAAGAGACTAAGTATTTCCAAATACATGTTGAAAAAGAAATGGACCAACGCTTTTTTTGTTGTTGTTTGTCATCTTGAAGTCACCACAAGGCATTCAACAATTAGCGTTGCTCATACATCTAGCTTTACCTCATACTAAAAGTAAATTCAAGACGGCCTAAGCGGAATTCATCGAGTAATGCCAAATTCATGCTCTCGCAATCATGAATGCCGGATCATCAACAAACATAAAATAAACTGGCAAAGCGTTGTTACAACTGCTGTCATCCGTTGCCCGACAAAAGACCTAACAGAAGACAACAATCCCGGATATAAGACACTTACTCATTTGGGATAGTCTAATGAAGTCTAATGTGTTTCTATAAGTTTATTATTCTATGTCTTGTTTTGGGTTTATCTGTATTTGTTAAAATGAAATTTTACTCTACTGAATCACAGGTGATTGATCTTAGATAAGAAGTAGCATTTCAGGTTATCAGACAATGCCAGTCCTTCAAAAACACATACTTAAAGATAAATCACACTATTCAAGCCCAAAATCTGGATTAATTGAAATTCTTTCCATTTATATCATCAAAGAAAAATTCAGGTTAAGGGCAGATCCAATAATTTAATTCTTTGAACAATCTCATTTTCTAGCTCACCTGACCCGAAGGGTCAGTGTGAGCTTTTGCCATCACTTGGCGTCCGTCGTCCGTCCGTTAATTTTTTCACATTTTGATCTTCTCCTCTGAAATCGCTGAAGCAAATTCAACCAAGCTTTACAGGAATGATGTACTAAAGGTCCTTTACAAAGATTGCTCATTTCGTTCCGATCCGATAAAAAAACATGGCCGCCAGCGCGGAACTTAGGTTAAATATTGGAGCCTATGGGGAAAATCACATTTATACCCCCTCCTCTGAAACGGCTGCAGCAAATTCAACCAAACTTTACAGGAATGATGTACTAAAGGTCCTTTACTTAGGTAGCAAATTTTGTTCCGATCCAATAAAAAAAAACATGGCCGCCAGCACGGAACATAATTTTACATTGGATCCTATGGGAAAATCACGTCTTTTCCTCTGAAACTGCTGAAGCAAATTTAACCAAACTTTACAGGTATTATGTACTCAAGGTCCTTCACTAGGATTGGTAATTTTTTTTCCTATCATTTAAAAACATAGTTGCCAGTACGGAACATAGTTTAACAATGGACCCTACGGGAAACATTTTTCATCTTCTCCTCTCAAACGACTGAAGCAAATTCAACCAAATTTTACAGGAATGGTGAACTAAAGGTCCTTAACAAAGATTGTTTATTTTGTTCCGATCCGATAAAAACATGGCCGCCAGCACGGAACATAGTTTAGCATTGGACCCTATGGAAAAAATTCGTTTTCATCTTCTCTTCTGAAATGACTGAAAGAAATTCAACCAAACTTTATTTTGTTCTTATTTGAAAAAAAATGAACGTATGTTTTACATTGGACTTTTATGGGAAAAATCACATTTTTATCATCTTGAAGCAAATTGTATTGGAATGATGAATTGTTGAAGCAAATTGTATTGGATACATCGGCAAAATGATGAATAGAAGGTCCTTTGCAAAGTTTACTCATTTCAATAGGACAAAAAACACAGGTGCTAATAGAGACCATAGCTAAACATTAGACCTCCATTGGTAAAATACAGCATTTTTAGTCATGCATGGCAGAGAAGTATTTTGTCAGGTGAGCGATACAGGCTCAGTCTCTGAGCCTCTAGTTTATATGTTGTTAAACAAGTGCATTGTCAAATTTCACATTTTTGTTTTCGTTGTTGAACAAGTACTAAGAATTCAAAAAGTAACTTGAAAAATTGTGGTCACCGATCTTCCACTGACATCGAGGTCGATGGATAATCATGTTATGCCTTTCATGGAAACTTGAGTTCAACGTTTAAAAAAATTATGAACAAAGCGATTAATTTCAAAACTGCTGAAAAATATTCAACGTATTATTTTATTTTATTTTTTTTTTTTTTGGGG
>MJUU01058293.1:17529-55864 GCA_002080025.1 Modiolus philippinarum
CCCCCCCCCCCCCCCTTCCCGTTGAATTTATTGTTTGTCTGGAAATATACATTTTCAAGGAATATTTACACCAGATCTATCCCAATGAGCTTGAAATTAAAGAGACTACTGATACACCTACTTCAGCTTCGTATTTAGATCTTTTAATTTACATTGACGGAAATGGACGTTTGAAATCTAAGCTGTATGACAAACGTGATGATTTTAACTTCCCTATTGTGAACTTTCCCTTTCTGAGCAGCAATATACCTACTTCTCCAGCCTTTGGAGTTTTCACAGTAAATTTGTTACTGCCGGGCATGTAGTTTATACAGTGACTTTTTAGTTAGAGCAAAACACTGTCCCAAAAGCTGCTTAGTCAGGGATTTGTTCAGCCTTTGTTACTTTCATCCCTTCAGAAATTCTATGGCCGTCACCATGATATCATTGACAGATATGACGTGTCTGTATCCCAAATGAAAACGGACATTTTCAGCTAGATTTCACGTTTTCACGAATTTGACATAACCAGATTTGACCCAACCCTTGATTGACTCACTGATAGTGTGACGGGTGCCGCTAGCGGAGCAGGACATGCTTACCCTTCCGGAGCACCTGATGTCACTCCCGGTTTTCATGGGAGTTCACACTATGAGTGCCTTAGTTCTTAATGTTATCTTTTTATTTCCGTGCATTGTAGCTGTCTCACGTCCTAGTTTTGTCTTTGTTTTTATCTGTTACAGTTTTTGCCATGTCTTTGGACTTCGGTTTTTTGTAGTCATCGCTTCCCTTGTTCCTTCGGTATTCTACTTCCGTTGTTTTTTATGGCTTTCGAATGGAAGATTGCTTTGATATATCGCCGTACAAAGGAGTAGGGTTGAGGGTACCTGTGTCCTTCATTGTTCATTGATTATTTATTTGGGAACTTGCAATATCCTTCAAATAAGGAGTGTCTTCTTTTTACATAGCTTACCTTAGCTGATTTTTACTTTCTATTTGCAATTTTTTCAATATTTGTTTTCAGACAGAGTTTACAATTTTTTAATAATGATCTTCCAAATGTTTAATTTGATCTGCACTAATGAGACTAAATTTGTCGAAATGGCCATATTTAGAAACCAAATTTACAGTAATTTCAATGAGGGTCATAACAAAATTATCGAACAGAATTGTCATTAACTCAAGTCCAAGAGGCAAAAAAGACACAGTCGCCTGAAAATTGTCGACTGCAATGGTTTCGACTTATTACAGGCACCCCCCCCCCCCCGCGATAGAAGTAGTGTCCGGTAGCAATTCAGTAGCAATCGCTTCTGAAAAGTTGTGGACAGAAAAAAAAGATCATCCCAGTAGAAAGTACAACCAGAGGCTCCCATGAGCCTGTATCACTAACCCGGTTTTCAGTTGTCACAATCAAGCTAACATTGTATACATTTGAACTTCAACCTCTCACAGTTTGGTAGCTGGAACACCAGCAATATCTTGAAGTCTAATCATTAGCAATAAAGGGATATGGAGTAATTGCACATGAGACAAAGTCTACAAATACATGGTAAAAAGCAATGGAACAACGCTTTTATTGTTGTTCTTCATCTTGAAGTCACCATGAGGCCTTCAACAATGAGCTTTGCCCATACCTCATAGTAATCATGTTTTACTACATTTCTTTGTTGGGCTTTTTTGACAAAAAAGGTTCTTGCTAAGGACCACTTTGGACGACAGTTTTGCAGTGGAAACATCATTTTGAATATTATTATATGTATTACACTTGACCTCTATCTGTTACACTTTTTGAAATAAAAAAAAAATGAAAATGCAAAACTGTTGAAAATTTTACGGAAAAGGGCTATAACTCCGAGATGGGTTTCAGATTTTCTTCAAAATTGCACGGTAGGTAGATCTTATGTTGATCAATTTTATTCGTGTTAGATTTTTGATATCTGTAACGGTTTTCGAGTTATTGGCCAAAAACTGCAATTTACCCCTATGTTCTATTTTTAGCTATGGCGGCCATGTTGTTTGACCATCCGACTAAATTTATTCACAAGGGAGATCTGATATCTATAAAGAACTTTTTAATGATCGTAGTACACGGATTTTTGTTCCTTTTTAATCCTGATAAACAAGGCGTTCACGATTTTATTTAATTACAAAAATGTAATTTTATTATAATTACTTTTCTAAGCATAATGGGGCATGACTGTCACGGCAATATAAAGAATAATAATTGTTTTTTTTTTTCATTTCAGTGATGACATGTACAGCATGCTCCAGTGATGCTAACTGTCATAATGCATGCCGTCATGATGGTTTCCATTTGGGTGACTTGTTGAATATTATCGACGGAACATGTAACACAAGCACCGGCCACTGCGATTGTCCATCTGAATATCACAATATATTGGATGCAATAGATTCAATTATAGGCGTTGGAAGGTACGCATTATCATGAAAATATAATATACCTTTATGAAGTGCAATGCTATTGACAACAAAAATAATTTTTCGTCAAATATAATACGCAGATTTCTTACCTTTGAAAAACTTTATAACATCATATAATTTACTTTAGAACAGTTAAAATATTAATCGAAGTAATTGTATTGAAATATGGAATGGCAAATATTTTTCTATATTACAGTTTTATGATCTTTAACTTACAGACCTTGGTAACAATAATAAATCTGGTTAAAAAAATCAAAATATTTTACATATATTGATACCTTGCAATATTAATAGTGATGTGATGTTACTGATATTACTTGAGCTTTATTTTGTTACAGGCGATAGTCACAGTGTGAGTGAAAATATTCCAGAAGAATTAAACAAGCGTTAGTTGCTGACAAGTGTGTTTATTCTTTTAAGCAAACCATATTACATTGGACCATAAGGATATTGTCTTCAAATTCTAGTATTAGATTTATTTGTATGGAGCTTAGAAAAAGAAAAAATGCGAGCTTTAGCATTCTATTCAAATAAATCTTGTATTTGAAGACACTACACCATAAAATAAGGTTTTTATTGTTGTTCTTCATTTTTAAGTCACCATATCTACAATCGATGGGTCTTAACAATTTCAACGATCCTAAAAAGTTATCATTAGTTAACAATAAAAGGATATTGGGTAAACGCACAAGAAACAGTCTCTACAAAACCATGGTAATGGAACAATGCTTTTCTTGTGAATTTCCCTGGTTGATTATGACATGTGATTCTAATGTACGGCCATTGTAAGTGTTTCCTGTTATCTTTCCTTCATTAATTTTATTATTCATCATCGTCCTAAATATTGCCAATGCATTCGTACGTGTTGTTTGTACTCTTTCTGACCTGATATACGTTTTAACAGCTAATAGGAGGAGTTCGGAGCTTTTCCTTATTGGTATAAAACAAGGTTTGTGCCGGTACCAAGTCCGGCTGTCCCGAGTTCCTATCATTGTTTACGTTTGTACTTTGTATTGTTTGTTTTTTTTCGTGTGCAATTCCCTAGCATATTGTGGCATGTGACTGTAATTTTTAGCTTTTGTGGATGTTTCTTGTTATCCCCTTTGTTACATTTACACAGAAAAAGAAATGGCCCACTCTTTTTATTTTAGCTGTTGCTACATGAACGATGAACAATTTCTATATGCGAGATTTAAGGATATTAATACAGGAACTAGCCAATGAGCTTAAAATTTTAACCAGACTCGAGTAATGGAAGTGAAGACAGCCAGAGCGACTACAAGTACTTATGTTTTAATCAATTAGCTTTTGTAAAATATTGACGACAATGTTCATGTGAAATTAAAACGTGAAGTCTTAAACATTCCAAGTGTTACATTTGCTTCTAGTCTGCAATATATATACACTTTCAGCGTAAGGAGAACGTTTATACTTGTTCAATTACTATCGAACATGTTGATGTGTTTACATTTTAAATACGGTGAAGAAACAGTCTAAAAATCTGCTTTGTCAGGAATATGTTCAGCCTTCGTTACCATCGCCCCTTCATAAATTTTACCGCCCTCACGACACTATTGAAATACAAAAAAAAAATGCCAAAGTTGCCTAGAGCATGACATTTGCACAAGTGAGAATGTACAAATTCAGCTGGATTTTACATCTTTCAGATTTGACCTAACTGATTTTTACTTTACATTGGGTTGATAGAATCGTACAGGGAGCAGGATATGCTTAACAATAATGAGCATCTTTTTTTACACTTGTTTTCATGAAAATTCACAGTGTGAATGTTTTTGTTTTTAGTGTCATGTTATGTTTCTGATTTTGTATTATATTGATAAAGCATTGCCTTTTTTGTCATGTCCCTGGATATTGCTCAATATTATGGACTCATTTTTTGTTCCTTTGGTATTATTCCATTGTTTAGATGAGACTTTCTGGTAAATAGTGTAGAGTTGTGGTCATTTCTAAATATCAATATATTCAGAAAAGAAGAAAAAGACTTGTAATAATTCAAAACTTTTAATCATTAAATGTCTTTCAAAAGAATTATCCCATAGCTTGAATTCGTGCTCTCAAAGAAGAATCTCTGTGCCTCATACCTTCCAACATACCAGCAATAGAGGACATTGCACCATTAAATGAGAGTTGTTTTCTGATACGTTTAAATGCTCCGTCCTTGCCTCCATATGTATTTTGTAGAGTACTTGTAAGAAGATCCAAACACCCTTCTACATCACTTGAAACAGAGTGACATATATATTTTAAACAAATGTCTCCATTTTCACATACACATGCACTGTCACTTGAAATGTCTCGTTTATTCAGTGTTTTGGTTGAGAAAGAAGTTCCTGTGTTGATCAATACTATCAGTATAAATGTGTATGCTGCATGCTGTACAGGATGCATTGTGAATCTGAAATACAGTGAGTGATTTTATTCAGGCATATTCAATAGTAAATAACAATATACCAAAGTTACTGTCAATTTAATTTCTTCATATGGCCATTTCGTAGGTATATCAATTAACGCCAGATGGCAGCACATTTAAAGTGGGAAAAACTAAGAATTTGTGGCCAAAGGAACATAACTCGAGTCAAAATCGGAGGACCACGTGCAAAAACTACAAAAATTTACATTTTTAACAGTAAATCCAAAAAATTCCATATGTCCGATGGTACTGAAATTTGCACTGCAGATTTGTGAATTATACATCTGTCATATTCTAGATGTGTTTTAGTGGGTCCCCAAGCTAACACACTGAAAATGCAGTTTTATAGAAAATTACCATTACATGAAATACCTTACAATATCTACATTTTTGTAAATTTTGTTGAAAACTAAGGAGTATCTCCCTCATGCAAAGCTATGTCCGTAGCTGATTTTGGCTTTACATTTAGATCATATTGGTTATTTGTTCTCTATCAGTTTTAAACATCTTTGAGTTTATGGTCTTCCAACGTTTAGATTTTATCTGTACTGAAGAGACACCAGTTGTCGAAATGCGCATATGCAGAATTTAAATTTACAGTTACTTCGGTATTTAGTCATTTGTTACCACTGGGTCGATGCCACTGCTGGTGGACTGTTAGTCCCCGAAGGTTTCACAAGCCCAGTAGTCAGTACTTCGGTGCTGACCCGAAAGCCGATTCTATTTGGAACCTTACAATATCTACATTTTTGTAAATTTTGTTGAAAACTAAGGAGTATCTCCCTCATGCAAAGCTCTGTCCTTAGCTGATTTTGGCTTTACATCTAGATCATATTGGTTATTTGTTCTCTAACCGTTTTAAACATCTTTCAGTTTATGGTCTTCCAAACGTTTAGATTTTATCTGCACTGAAGAGACATAAGTTGTCGAAATGCGCAAATGCAGAATTTAAATTTACAGTAACTTCGGTATTTAGTCATGTTTAAAAATCTGTCATTTTTACATCCAAATATTAAATTAAGAAACATTATGCATTAAGAACGTTTACATTCTCAAACTAAATATTTTACCTAAAACAAATATTTAATTATATTATTTCACAATAAAATATCAATTCAAACAAAAGGTCACAGATTTTTGTCCGGAAAGTTATCTAACCTGATTCTTTACTGATATGCGTACATTTCGGCAACTTATGTCTCTTCATTTCAGATCAAACTAAAACATTTGGAAGACCATTAATTAAAAAATTGTAAAATTTTACAGAAAATAAATAACTTAAATGATCTAAATAAAAAGCCAAAATCAGCTTAGGACAGAGATTTACACGAAGGTGATACTTCTTAAATGAAAACAAAATTTTAATAATATATATTGCAAGTATCCAAATACAATTGCTTTTCGGGTCAGCACCGACGAAATGCCAACTAGGTTTGTGAATACCCTCATGGACTAGCATTTCACCAGTAGAGGCAGCGGTCCAGTGGTTATCAATGACAAAATACAGAAGTTAGTGTTAATCTAATTTCTGCATATGGCCATTTCAAAGACTTTTGCCACATCAGTGCAGATCATATCAAACATTTAAAGATGACAAAACATGGGATTTACAAATTGCAACTGATGCAATGCAATGCAGTCTTCAACATCCAACAAAAACAACCTTTGCTTTCCGTTATATTCTGATCACATGCAAATATAAATGTATGAGTACTTTCTTCTATTACATTTTGATTATGGCTTTCCATTTGATTTGATTTTAATGCTGCTGATGAGAGGTTAATCCTTGAAACACGTGTACAACATAACGAAATTTACTGTTTTTTATGCAACTTGGGTACTTACGAAAGAATATGGAGAAAATGAACATGAGACCATAACACACATGGCATCTCCAACTGCAATTAATTCTAATGAATTGTATGGCCATCCGTTATTTTCTGATCATATGCAAATATACATATTATTTATTTTACTAAAGGATATGGAGAAAATGAACATTAGACCATAGCACATATAGTAAATTCCACTGCAATAAACTTTAATGGGCTGTATGGCAATTTCGGAAATTAATTCCTCACCAGCAGTACTGGGACCAAACATAGGAAATTAACAATTTCAAAAAATGTTTAAAACGCATAAACCAAACGATATACGAATGACCATTAACATTAAATATAGCTAAGGACAAAACTACGATGGAGGGACTGTTTAAAAATTTGCGATATTGATATTCAAATTTGAATTCTCGTAAACACTTCTACAGTTATGTGAAAGGTCAGTTTTTTTAATCACTAATGGAAATTTAAGTCTCAATTTTCTGAATTATTCCGTATCATTATATTTTGAACAAATTAAAGAAGAATATGTAAATGTACATGAGACAAAATCCCTACATATACATGACGGAAAAACGCTTTTGCTGTTGTTCTCCATCTTAAAGTCTCCATGAGACCTTCAACAGGAAGTAAACACCCATATCTCATTATATTTCTAAACATATCGAGCCCAGTACTTTTACAAACACTGCCATCCATTTTGCGACAAATGGACCAAAAGACAATACAGCATTGTAATGAATTCAAAGCACACATCGAGACGATGATAACAATTTTTGGCAAATACAAATCGGTGTATATGGACATTTAAAATATAAATGGTCTGCATGATACTAGTTGTTAAATTATAAGAAGGCCAAATGTTGAATTTTGATATAGTCAAATATTTTTTTATGTTTTTGAACATGGATCATATGTTTTGGTCATAAATTACTGTAAAATGCAAGTACAAAAATTTATGTATATTAGCAGATAATGGAAAATTCCAGAGAAACCCGTCTCCTGAAAAGGAAAAAAAATAGCTAACGTGTCAAACATTTTAAATATACATTTGTATTTTAAAGTTTGCTTAAGTGGTTCTAAAAATAACGTACTTCAAAACAAAGTGTAAGATTTACTCTAATTAGAATCTGTCTGAGACTTATATTCATTTGAAATGATGTATTTTTAATATTAATCTAGTATTTTCGAATTTCATTCATTTGAAAGTTTCCTAACCGCACGTCAAATATTTGGGTATTGTTTTGAATAAAAAGGTTACTTAGAAAAACGTAAACCGATATATTTTCACCATGCAACATATGTTTAAAGCTAAAAGAAATTCAATTAATGCTCTTGAAAATACGGATGATAATCCCTTATATAACATGAAGTCTATGAATTGACTTCCTCTTTTAAAACTGCTTATTGCTAAATTTATACAAAATAACCAGCAAAGCCCATTATGCAATATGGTCTTTGTGGTACACTTTTAGCCCATTTGCATCATTTAAGTTTAAGTGTGAATGTTAAGTTCCAAAACACATGTTAAAGGAAGATTAATTCAAATATATGTGTATAGTGACATAATTGCAATAGAAAGATTGTGCCTTAATCATTTCTGAACTACTCCATTAAGATAAGCTACAAAACAATAATTCAGACTCTGCGAAATCGTTCCTTTCTCTGCAAATCAATGAGAAATTGGCCTAATAAGTATAACATTGATGTAGCGTTGTTGGGCGTCTAGCAATTCCGCTCAAACCGGTGCTAGAGGCTGTCTTGAACTTACTTTGAGATACAATGTATGAGCAAAGCTCAAAGTTGAAGGCCTCATGGTGACTTCAAAACATAAACAACAACGTAAGCGTTGTTTCTTTGCTTGGGTAACCCATGTATTTGTGGAGACTTTGTCTCATGTACATTTGCTCCATATCCTTTCATTGTTTATACACTTTTTGAAATTTATGAACTACAATAGGGCCTGGAAGTCTCGTACAATTTTGGAACTTCCGGGATCAAAAGTTGTACCCGGAAGTTACATTTTAAGCAAAGATATATGACGTTTCAAACAAAAAATTTAACGTCATAATCCTAAGACGTCATGTTTTGGCGGGAAACATTTTCGAATTGCTTGTTTATCGGAGATTCTCGTGAGTCACATGTCGAGACTTACAGACCCTATTTATGATTAAAAAGATTGTGGGATCATTCATCAAGTTTTATATCTAAAAAAAGTATTTGTTTGTTTCTATACATGTAAGAATAGACATGAAGGCTATAACAAAAGAACCCAACAGAAATGGCAAGAGCCAAATCGAAAGAGCAAACAAAAAGAAAAACTGCAACAACAATGTTCCTGACTTGGTTCAAATATCTAATACAACAATTTCTTCATCGCCAACTGTATTTTGAATGATACCTTTATTTCGTGATTTTGTTTATCACGAGAAAGTGCGTAAAGGGTGTGGAAAAATCAAAAGTTTTGACTGAATAGATAAGATTTAAGGTTTTCAAATAAATATTCCGAAATTTTAGTAATTATATTCCATCCTAAAAAAAAGCTTAATGTCGGTCATGCGAGACTTTATTGATCAAACCTTCATCAGATACAAAAGTTTATGGTGGTAGTATGAATTTATACTGTAATATAAGTTCACTGTTAATTAAAGAATATTTTACGAAAGGATATGGAGTAAATGAACATGAGACCATAACACATATGTTAACCCCAACTGCAATAATTTTAATGAGCTGTATGGCCATTTCGGAAATTTATTCCTCATCAGCAGCACTAGAATCCAAACAAATGAAATCCATAATTTCAAGAAATGAAAACCAAACGAAATCCGAATAATCAGTAATATTAAATATAGCTAAGGACAAAACTACGATGGTGGGAGTTAATCCTTTGGTTTTAGAATTTACATAAATTTAGATAATAGTAATTGAACAAAGTGTACACATGAGATATTATCTCATGTACAAATACACCATATCTAAGAAAAATAAAGAGCATACATCTCTACCACGGGGAATTGTTTTACCAACTCCACACTGCAATAAAAGACAAACTCCTGTATCAAATATTTTACGAAAGGATATGGAGTAAATGAACATGAGACCATAACACATATGTTAACTCCAACTGCAATAATTTTAATGAGCTGTATGGCCATTTCGGAAATTTATTCTTCATCAGCAGCACTAGAAGTCTCTTCTATCAGATTTACTTGAAATAATTTTCCGTCCCTTGATATTTAGTTTCTGCATAGGCGCATTTCGACAACTTATGTCTCTTCAGTGCAGACTTTACCGAAATATGTGTTAAACCTGATAGAGAACAAAATACCGAAAGGATCTAAACAGAGAAGCCAAAATCAGCTAAGGAAAGAGCTATTCATGAGAGGGATACTCCTAAGTTTTTAACAACATTTCTTTAAATTTTAATTTAGATATTGCAGGTTTTCAAATGAAATCGATTTTCGGGCCAGCACCGAAGTACTGGCTACTGGATTAGTGAATACCCTCTGTGACACTAACAATCCACCGGTGGAGGCATCGGCCCAGTGGTAATAAACATCAAAATACCGAACTTACTGTGAATTTAGTTTCTTCATATACGCATTTCGACGACTTTAGTCTCTTCGGTGATGACTTAGTCAAAACATTTTGAAATCAATTACCGAAATATGTGTAAAACCTGATACAGAACAAAATACAGAAAGGATCTAAATAGAAAATCCAAAATCAAAGGACAGAGCTATGCATGAGGGAAACACTCCTTGGTTTTTAATAAATTTCATTAAATGTAGATATTGCAAGTTTTCAAATGTAATCGGTTTTCGGCCAGAAAATAAATGAACTGTATTCATCAAAATGTCGACCAGTCTGAACAGACTCTTAACACCTTGTATTACGTTTTAAAGCATCGTTAAAAAGTTTATATGGGCATCAAATTGCTGCTTGTAGTTTAGAAGGAACACAAATGTGATATTTGTGAATATCACCTCAAATGTGCAGATGAAAGAAACACCATTTCACATGAGTTTTGTCCACATATTTTGAAAATGCCCCATCGAGGTTACCAAATTCAAAGATGAATGCCCAAAGTCCTATATCACAGAAACAATAAGGTGTAAGCATAGACATTTACAACGGTAAAAACAGAAATTGTAAGTAATAAAAACCAGAAGAAAAATATTAAGAACAAATCCCAAGTATAAAAAAGAATCTTACCGTATAAGATACTTTCCTTTTTCAGTTGTACAATGTAATTACTATTTTTCTTGCCTGTTATTATATACACATTGTGTCTAATTATTATGCCATTATGGTACAGACACCCATATTCTTAAATTGAATATTTATGTCTTTACTTCTCCTTAACATCTATTTATAATTATCCATGACCATTTTCATCGTTGAATGTGATTTGTATCTGTCATATCAGCAAGTTTGCCCCTTTGGAATTCTTCTTCCCAATATTTTCATACTCAAGGGAAACATTGGACAATAGAAAGCAATAGCAATCATGAATAGAGCGAATTACGTCACAAGTCCAAATGCATTTGTTCTTTGAAAGTCCTCCGTAAAACCAAAAAAAAAAGCGTTGATGATTTAGGATTTTTCTGTTGAGATCCTATTGTTATCTTGCGCCCCCCCCCCCCTTTTTTTTAGAAACGTGCAATATGTCAATTTATGAAAATTTTCTTTAAATTAAGGAGTATCTTTTTTTTTTCTTTTTCATAGCTCTGACCTTAGCTCTAATAGATATGATTTGATCTTGTTTGGCCATTTTGATCTTATCACGGTCTTGACAAGCTTAAAAGAATTTTGTTAAGACGGTGTAAGATTTTAAGTTGGTTTTCAAGGATGATCAAGACGTGTTAAGATAGTTTAAGATTAAACATGACCCACTTGTAAATTGCGTTCAGGGACTATCAAAACATGTTAAGATAGTTTAAGATCAAACAAGATACCGATTTGATCTTGTTTGATCTGGACCAACTTAACACATCTTGATCGCCATTGAAAGCAGTTATCTTGTTTGATCTTGATAAACTGAACAGGTCTTGATCGTCCTAGAAAGCAATTTTCTTGAAATTCGATTTTATTTGGAAAGTATCTAAATCTAAGACTCTTCTTAACTTAAGAGTATCTTCTTCTTCTTGCATAGCTCTGTTCTTCGTTTTCTAAACATTTGCTTGATATCCTTTCATTTTTTTAACGATAATTTTATTTATTGCACAAATGTCACGGTTAACAATTTACGTGATAGACCAGTGCTCTAACAGGCATCCCTGTTAATTAATACAATATATGCCAGAGAGACATATACTGCAACTAAATTATACTCCAACTAAATTTCTAAGAGTGTTAGTTATATACAATTTTTTAACATAGTTTTCCGTATGTTTTACAAATGACATGAACTAAATACAAAAATTTGTGTATCTGTGTATTGGAATGAATCGTGTATTCTAAAAGACAATAATACTCAGGATAATAGCTTCTGTCAATTTGATACCTTTTGATTATTATACCAAAGATATAACTATCGAAAAGGTAAGTAATTTTCTGATTTATTTATAGATATAATGCTTCGGGGATCCGTTCGATAGTCCGACGGTTCGATAGTCCAACAGTTCGATAGTCGTACGGTTCGATAGTCCGACAATTCAATAGTCTTTGTCAGTTTGATATGTATTTTTTCGATCTGTCTATTTAATTTGATTCTATTGATATTTCACAGAAGCTTCAGCCATCAAGTAAACATTAGTAAAAATAGCTTACAGTTCTCCACTACTCGTCACTTCCTAGCTATATGCTATCATCATTGCCACAAATGAATGAAATGAACACGTTAGCATAGTCTTATGAGCAACTCAACAGTTACAAGTAAATAGTATTGTGCTACTTATAGGTTATATTAAAATAGTTTAGAGTCAGATCGTATTTCAGATAGAACTACATAAGATAAATATTAAAGATATAATAAGTCATTTCAGTAAAGGAATATTTACTTAAACGTGAAGACAAATCTGTTTTTCGGAGCAAAACAAATATGATGTTCTTTTAAGCTCACCAGACCCTAAGGGTCAGGGTGAGCTATTGCCATCAATTGGCTTCCGTCGTCCGTCGTTTGTCCGTTTCACATTTTCAGCTTTTCCTCTGAAACCACCGAAGCAAATTCAACTAAACTTTACAGGAATGATTAATGGAAGGTCCTTTACAAAGATTGCTCATTTCGTTCCGATCCGATAAAAAACAGGGCCGCCACGCGGAACTTAGATTTTACATTGGACCCTTTGGGAAAAATCACATTTTCATCTTTTCCTTTGAAACCACTGAAGCAAATTCAACAAAAATTTACCGGAATGATGTACTAAAGGTCCTCAATAAAGATTGCCCATTTCGTATGGATCCGATAAAAAACATGGCCGCCAGTGCGGAACATAGTTAACAATAAAGATTGCTCATTTCGTTTGGATCCGATAAAAACATGGCCTCCAGTGCGGAACATAGTTAACATTGGACCCAAAGGAAAATCACGTTTTCGTCTTCTTATCTGAAACCACTGAAGCAAATTTAAACAAACTTTACAGGAATGATGTATGGAAGGTCCTCAACGATCGATAAAAAACAGCACGGAACATAGTTTAACATTGGACCCTATGGGAAAGCTTCATTTTCATGATCTATTCTGAAACCATTAAAGCAAATTTAACTTAACTGTATTGGAGTTATGAATGAAATTATATTAAAAAGAATACAATGTACTTATTTCCATTAAATCTAACAAAAACATGGATGTGAGTAGAGAACATAGCTTAACATTAGACCATAAAAGAAAAACATATTTGGTCGTCAGCATAGGCACGGCTTAAAAGCATCTTTGTAAGGTGAGCGATACAGGCTCAGTATCGGAACCTCTAGTTTAAGTTTTAGTTTTTCTTGTACTCAGACTATCCCTTAAGCATTCACTCTAAGATGTTTTGTTACTTTAAGTTCATTTAATATAGATTCAATGGCATATGATAGGGAAAAGACAAAGCAAAATACCTTGAGTAGTGTGAAGAGAATGAAACAGCATTGAAGATTGAAAATGTACACAACACTGACAGATTGGACTGCAGTAAATCTAACAGAAGAAGCATCTTTTTGATTTTTAACCGACCAATGGCAGTCATAACCAATAGCATTCCTGTATAAACACGCATCGATACAGTTATGTGCAATAACTGTTGACAATCTTGAGATATACATGTAGATCATACTAGCCATGTTTGAAAATGGAGAGGAGAGAAGAATTAACAAGCTAAAAATGGATTGAAGCTGTACCTTAAATGGACTAATCACAATGTTGCTTTTTTTTATAAAGTAACAACAAATCAGATCCATCGAGATAACGTAAGGAGATATAAAAAAAAACAGAGCAGAGGAAGCCTTGCATACATGTAGAGCATAGCAAGCAAGAAATAGACTGATATCGTCCAGAAAGCCATGACGAAAGCCAAACTAAATCACTTCATCTAGGACAACCAAGAGAATGCTGACCCTCGAAGATACCGTTAGGAAGAAGAATGACTAATGGAATTTCGAAGAGTGAATCTGATGTTTTGGGAAACCCATAACGTTCCAACGAAAGCAGGTGTCAGCTTATCCTTATCCCTGTGGGAGTCATTTGTGGTGTTATAGATACATAGAACGACTTGATCGGAATGTGAAAAATAAAGAACCTAGGCATATTATTCTTAGAAGATATCTACATACGTTCTCACCAAAACGCCCCAGTCAACGATTTCAGTGAGAAAGTATTTCTTTCATAACATAGACAGAACCTTGTTTCCTACAAGGTCAAATGGATGGTCGTGGAATGTCTGCAGACGCAGGGCTATAGAAAAAGAACATACTTGTGACTGAAGAACCAAAACTGAACACAGAAAACAAAAATAGATGTGGTTCCGGTACTGGATTTGGCCCCATACTTCGATATTTTTGGTAATGAGTACTTCTGTTTTACTATTTTGGATTATGGCTTTACATATTTTATATAATTCAAATGCTGTCAAATGCTGCTGATGAGGGGTAACTCCTTGAAGCACGTGTAGAGCAGAAAATAAATTTTCTGCTTACTATGCAAGTTGTGTAATTTTGTATTTTCTTCAGATTTAAAAAATAAAAAAATGCCTAATTGCTAGCGATCATAATGCCCCAATACTCTCACCAGTACAATAATGTATCATCCAACCAATGTCGAATAGTGAAATGAGAACACGAACATAATCGTGAACAACTCATGAGCACTTTAGCATTCTGATGAGTAACTCGTGAGCAACTCATTAACATATAAATAAATTCGTAATAAACCTGCAGATAAAATGTGACAAAATTCCATACACAAACACGAGAAACCTCCTCGGAATAATTGGAGATGTATTACATTGGATCAGGTGCAATGGATTAAGGAAACTAGTTAATTATCTTCTCTTACATTATTGAAGAGAAGATCTTTGGAAAGGCGCGAATATTGAAAATAATTTGTCACCAAAATAACAGACTCGGATGGATCGGATGAAACCCTTACAAATTTAATATACAACAAAAGCCATCAAACTTCGAATTAATTGAGAACGATCAGTCTGAGTGGTTCGAATGATAACATTCGGGAATGTTCCGATCCTCCTGTGGCTTTCTTAAAGACTACGGGATCGTGGGATAATCCTTCACGTTATAGTCGATTGGAATGGCGACCAAATATACGCCTACTTTGGTCATACATGCGCGATCCAAGCATAGTCAATAGCACTACTGTGGCTCACTTGTTGATCTACGACGTCATTTCCAGTCAAATGTCCGCCAAGAACATGAATGGGTTTCTTGTGGTTTAATTGCAACCATTTTAAATAATGTTTCGGTCACATGATATTCTGTTACGTCATTTTCCGTTGACTTCACTTCCGGCGATGTCGTAATCGTGAGGTTAATAGTCCACATGTTCTTCTTCCTTACTTCTGTGATTTCAAGTGCAAATTTCTATTAATTGTAACATAATTAAAATTGTCACTTAGAAATTCCAATGAAAAAAAATGGCTACAGGAATTACAGCTTGATTCGTGGAGGGAAAGTTCTGACATATATTATGGATATATATATAAGTAAAATAAAAATCGCGTCTGTTAAGCCATCGTTAGCTTACAACCAAATTACTTGGGTACTTATGAGCTTTCAATCCGTCCGACTATCGAGCCATCGGTCTATCGAACTGTCGGACTATCAAACCGTCGTACTATCGAACTGTCGGACTATCGAACCGTCGGGCTATCGAACTGTCGGACTATAGAACCGTCGAACTATTGCTACGCACCATGGTTTGAATATTGCTAAGAGAGATGCGAAAAATATTTTTTACTATTTTTTTCATTAAATTTCCTATGATAGTTTCATGTTCTGGAAGGATTCGTTATGATGTGTCAGAATGAAAGGTACAAAATTTATATGGATAGTACAGTGGTTTCCTCTGAATTGAAAAGTCTATTTTTCAGAGAAAATTTTGCAATTAACAGGAAAGTTTCCTGAGCAAAAAATATGAAAGATATGACAACTCTCTGTCTTTGGTTTTTACATTAAATTAATATATATTGAAAACTTGTAAAATGCATTTTCTGAATAACTATAGGAGATAAAATTGCAACCAAATACATGATTTTTATATTAAATTCAGTTTCAAATTTTATTATCTTAAACTATATAAAAGTTTGTGAAAAATAAAAATAAATGACAAATCAACATTAACACATGAATAATTATACATTATGTTCAAGAAAATAAATATCGAGAGTTCCCTGTCCCCAGTTCTAATGATCTAACAAGAAGGAACCTCATTTATTTTTTGTGTTGGTGTTGATGGATTTAAAATATATTTTGATTTGTCATTATCTGATAGTTGAAAGGGTGGACAGAGTAAAGGGAGGCAGGAAAAACGGGACAGGAGATAGAAGAGAGGGGAGAAAGGAGCAATGGGGCGGGAGAAAGGAGCAATGGGGCGGAAGAAAGGAGCAAAGGCATAATATGAAGTGTTGTACATCTCCTATTACTTTAAGCTTGATGCACAGCTTTTCATTTCTGAGTATTTTCAAATGTATCTCCTTTTCTATAAGTAAAGTATTGTCACTGATTCTGAGTTTGGTTACGAGTTTTTTGAATCAAAAATAATCCATATTGAAATACTCATCAGGAGACAATCTATTTTTGTCTTGCCTGCGACGAGTGTTGCGAAGGCGAGACATAGCGACCATAGATTCCATCGTTATTGGCATCGGTGTCGGCGTCACTAACATTTGGTTAACCCAAATGTCAAACGTTAATAACTTTCTCAAATCATATTCATTAGCAATGAAAGTTTGACACAATATTCAGTAGAACTTCCTCATTACATGCCAAGTTAATTTTTTTACCAAAAAAAAAATCCAATTTTTCCGCATTTTTCCATTAGTTGAATTTTTTTTGTTTGCACCATATCTCAGCACCTTCACGCCATAGACTTATGATTATTGGTAAGTGGTTAAATCTTTAGTAGTAACCAACATCCATACAAGAATCATGTCACCTTGACCTATATTGTCCGCTTCAATGAATTTGGCTAAATTTTTTGTTTAGGTCAATATATAAACAATATTAATACTAAATTGAGAATAAGGACTTTAATTTTGATGTAGAATTATTGCATATAGTCTATACATACACAATAAGTTTCAAGAATATTATTCTGGTTCCAACTTTATTTCCTGAAAATGTCCGAAACTAACAATTTTTGAAAATTTTGAATACAGTCAGATATTTTAGCCATTTCTTCATACTAGACATAATTCTGAAACTAAGAATTAAAAAATATGGTTCCATAGCCCTTTATTGTAGGAGTTTTGCGCCTTCTTAATTTTGAGATTTTCCACAATTTATATGTGGGTTTCAATTTGCTGGGGCGGCGGGATAATTATGGCTAAAATGTACACGTAGCCCTTGTTCTGGAATTTTAATTTTGCAGTAATTTTTTTTTCTTTACCCAACAACTTTCAGGAAAAAGTGTATAAAACTGAAATATAAAAACTTGGCCTAATCATGCACTTGATGCTTTAAATTTTACAAATTTCAGAGCTCCACTTCTATAGTGCAGGCAAAACAGGTGTTCCATCGGACAACCATCAATTTGATTAAAACTTAATAATTCATAGTTGTAACTTTTAATATGGTTTACATTGTAATATAAAAGTAAAGTTTCATTTCAGACATTATTCCTTTATAATGTCAAAGAAGTAAAAATGACAACAAAAGTCAGAATCGATCAAAGGGAGAGACCAGTAAGGAAAATCCGTATAACATTCGACTGAATCAGGGAAACACAATCCGACACAGAACATTATTTGGCAAGCCGTCATATGCCCGACTTGGAACGGGCATTTTATAAATAAAATGGTGGGTTAAACCAGGTTTAATGATGCATCAACCTCCCGCTTATATGACGACTAACTATAGCTTCTGTGTGCCCAGATTGTGTTAAATGTCAAAGCCATAATATTGTCAGGGGGCACTGCACTATTTCAATCCGCCATTGTTTGACAGACCTTCAAAATAGTAATACATTTGTATAAGAAATAGTGCCTTTTAATTTGTAGTGACTCCAGCCCATTGATACATTTTATATTCAGCAAGATCATAGAATATTTCTAGGTGAATGACTGAGAGCATAGAACAGATGTAATTAAGCAAATGAAGAATCATCTTGGATATTTTTAGAATTCTTGAGAAATATTTGAACCAGTGGATAAGCATTGGAAAAGTACAGGTATATATGTTATTTAAAAAACAATTCATGGCTGCTCACATTTTTATGCCCCCGGATCTTTAGATCGGGGCATATTGTTTTTGCCTGTCTGTCTGTCCGTCTGTCTGTCTGTATGTCTGTCCGTAACTTTAACCTGGCTTATATCTTTTAAACCAGATGTGATAGGAACTTCATATTTAGTATGTGTATTGATCTTGTGAAGCTAAACATCATTATGCAAATTTCACTAAGGTCAGGTGAAAGGTCAAGGTCACATAGGTCAAAAGGTCAAAATATAGATTTTGCTATTCAATGATAATTACAATTGCTAGAGACTTGATATTCTATATGTGAATAGATCTAACATAGCTAAACATAAATCCACCAAGAAAATTTGGGTCAGGTCAAAGATCAAGGTCACCGAGTGCAAATTTGACCAGAACACTTTAACAAAAACTTTAACATTGCCTATATCTTTTCAACCAGATGTGATAGGACCTTTATATTTGGCCTGTGTATTGGTCATATAAAACTGAACAACATTGTGCAAATTTCACTGAGGTCAGGTCAAAGGTCAAGGTTGCAGAGGTCAAAAGGTCAAAATCTAGATTTTGCTATAGGTCGTTTATTACAACTGCTAAATTTCACTTAGGTCAGATCAAAGGTCAAGTTCAAGGTCACAGAGGTTAAGAGGTCTAGATGTTCTTGTAGCTCATTAATTACAACTGCTACAGGCTTCATATTCTATATGTGAATAGATTTAATGGTACAAATCCAACAAAAACATTTGGTTTAGGTCGAAGGTCAAGATATCATTGAGTGAAAATTTGAAACTTTTAACATTGGAGATATCTTTTCAACCAAATGTGATAGGACCTTCATATTTGGCCTGTGTAGTGATTATATAAAGCCAAACACCATTATGCCAATTTTATTAAGGTCAGATGAAAGGTCAAGGTCACAGAGCTCAAAAGGTCAAAATCTAGATCTTGTTTTTAGCTTGTTAATTGCAATTGCAAGAGGCTTGATATTCTATATGTGAATAGATCTAATGCAGCTTAGTACAAATGACTACTTAACCTTAATTTCTAGTGATGGCAATTTTAGCATTAATTTTGTATTGCAGACATGGCTGCTACCGGGGGCATAGTGTTTCACAAACACATCTTGTTTTTTTAGAACTAGTGTAGGTTCCAATTGTTTTCATCAAGATTATACCCAGAGCAGAGCAAATACATCTAGTTTAACTGAGGTAAAACAAGCAAAAATAATGGAAACCATGCATACTTGCGCCCGTCCTAAGTCAGGAAATTTATAAAGCCTTTGTGTGTCTTGTCTGTTTTCTAGTTAGTTTACTTTATGTATATAGGAGACTAGGATGATGTTTATTTCACTGAACTTGATTACTCTTTATTTAGGGGCCAACTCCGACCTGCCGTTGGGTGTGGGGTTTCCTCACCGTTCATTGAGATCTTATGGTGGCTTTGAGTTGTTGTAACTCTCCTTTGGGTCGTTGTCTCTTTGACACATTCCCCGTTTCCCTTCTTTTTTCTATACATAATTTTGACAAAAAAACTATTTGCATACCTAAACAATTTTGATTCTTATACAATAGACAATAGACAATATATATTCACACACACACACATTTACAATAACTGGTTATGGCATGAACAAAACGACACATAAAAAACAATGACTAAATTCATATGATCTACAACACTGCATGAAAAAATAGGAACAACAGGAAACACCTACTGGCTGAAAATTATAATTACATGGCACAATCTGCTAGGGAACTACACAGAAAAAACACAAATAAGACAAAAGACAAACGTAAACAACGATAGGAACTCGGGACAGCAGGACTTGGTACCGGCACTAGCAAAAGCCAGCGGTAGGGTTAAACCGATTTATGGGTACGCAAACCTCCCCTTTATCTGTCCCGTTTCCCTATAGTATAGTAAATATACGAATAAAACCCAATACAGGTATACTTCTCTAACTCCATGACCACAATCTTGAAAGGAGAGAATATGACAATACATGTGCGTAATTTTGAAAGATGATAATCTGCCGGCTAGCTAAAGGAACCCAGTCTGCTGGTAGAACACTGTCGCACTACGGAAGAAAAATCAAACTCAAAACTTCATGCATATAAGTACCATGATATGACAGTGGTCAGTAATATCAATAGTGTTAATTATAGTAAAAAACAGTGAAAAAAAGTTATAAGTAAAATAAATAAGCCTAATTTTTAAATAGATCTTAGGCGTGAACATTCATTCATAAATTTGATTGTTATCTTTAGAATATCAGATGAATTACTATTTAATATAAAATGAATATCATTCATTGTGAAAAAATGGGGTTTTGAAAAGGAGAAAGAACATATTCTCTTAAGTTTATCTCAATAAGTATTTCTCTGTTCTGTATAGTGAGTGCATATCGAAAAGATATGATATTTATCCTCGGTATCAACACTATTACAAAACAGACAAATATGGTTTGATCTTTCTATATTCTGGTATCTGACATTCTATATAGCAAGAGTGTACGTGTACATCATGTAAGTGATAAGGTAGATCCCACAATATGGGTTTTATAAGCTGTCATAAAACCTTTAATGACATCATATATATATATATATTTCAGTAGTGGTGTAAAGATGCACCGGTATATCAAAACATATCGCGATATTTAAAAAAAAAAATAAGTATACCAGTACGGAATCCAGCGTATCGATGCATATCGTTTTTTTATTTCTGCTAAAATTTAAGAATCAGTACAACCAACATGACCAAAATTCTTAAAATTTCCTGATTTTGTTATGCAAATGCCAGATAAAGGACAAACAAATGTATTTAGCTACATGAAAATGAACACTCTTTTCCCACTTAGGAATATTTTACTATTTTATCACATAAAATATTTAACGAAGAAGATTTACAATTGTAAACAGTTGAGAAATCAGAAGATGATATGCATCGATACATATCAAGATATGCTTGCGCTGTATCTATATATCATGATACAATATTTGACGATACTCAATCCTATATTTCAGTTTGTTATTGGATATTGTATACATTTTGTATCAGTGAAAGATTCTAATTTCGAATTTGATAAAAGACGACCATGTGTCATTTTGTATTCTAAAAGTAATATTTCTATAAGCCAATACCTTTATCAAAATCAGACAAGGAAACAGCTGCCTTTTCACAAAAAAATCTTAGGAAAATTTTAATCGTAAGTCAATATAAAATGTTAAAGACTTACGACTTATTTTTATCAAAAGACTTTTAGTTCACATGGCCCATCACTCAGCGTCAGTCATCTGTCTGTCTGTTAACTTTTATTTAAAGATCTTCTCCTCTGAAACTACTAGGCTAATACTAACCAAACATGGCCTTAATCATCACCAGGTTATGCTCTTCTAAGTTTGTGATTTTATGTCCAAAAACCAAACAACATGGCTGCTGTTACTAAAAATAGAACATACGGGTAAGTTGCCGTTTTCTGACACGGGGGTTAAAATGATATGCATGGTGAGATCTACCAGCCCTGCAATTTTAAAGAATATCCGATATCCCTTTTTGGCGTTATTGTCCCCTTTTCGTAAATTTTCGGGTTTTTTGGTTACTTTTAGTCTTATATATTGAAAATGGTAGAAGATAGAAGTGAAGTTTTAAAAAGTGGTCAGCATAGTAAGATCTACAGGTCTACTTTGAATTTTCACGATTTTTTAAACATTTTTTACTTTTATCTCAAAAACTGTTTGAGATAGAGGTTTAATGTGAATTGCAAAAGTGTTGAGCTTTACCAGGACTACAATTTCTACATATGTCCAGCAGGTTCGCATCTCATCCAAGATGGCCACCAATAGGAACATAGTTTAACATAGGACCCTATGGGAAATGCCTTCAAAGATCTCCTCTGAAACCATCGAGCCAATGGGGACCAAATTTGGTCACAATAGTTCTCAGGATGTCCCCTTTATAATTGTGATTTTTTACCTCATCCAAAATGGCCGCCAGTGGGGAACATAGTTTAAAATAGGGACCCTATGAGAAATGCATTCAAAGATCTCCTGAAACTACCAAGCCAAATTGAACCAAACTTCAAGTCACAATGGTTCTTAAGTGGTCCCCTTCAAAGATTGTGATTTTACGTTTGTACCTCATCCAAGATGGCCACCAGCGTGGAAAATAATTTAACATAGGGACCCTATGGGAAATGCATTTAAATGTCTTCTCCTCTGAACCTACTGAGCAAATTGGAACCAAACTTAGTTACAATTGTGTTTTGGTGGTCCCCTTCAAAGTTTATGATATTTATGTTTGTGCCTCATCAAAGATTGAAAATGTAACATCTAATGAACTAATTTATGGTAAGAATGGGTGGTCTTTTGGTGACAATGAATAAAACTAGTCACCAGGTTAGCAATACAGGCTCATGTGAGCCTCTAGTTTGTGAAAAGGGCTGCTGGTTGTTGTAAGATCCTAATACGATAACGACAATGTTTGGACATGGTTAAAAGCTCTGGTAGCCATTCTTATTTCATCATTATCATGTAATAGTCCTGATTTCATATTTCAAAGTATTCCAATCCATTTTTTTTAAGATATGGTTCCCTCAATGAAGGAAAGATAACAGTTAATAAAAAAGTGGTCATTATCCGGAAATTTAGACTGATCTTGGAATAGACCAATTTCCAATTCGTTTTATGAATGAATTACCCCGATTGACCTAAGGTCAATCGGGGTAAATTGCGTTACCGACATTGTGACGTCCAAAAATCTATATTGTGACGTCAAAATTTTTCGGGTAAATTCACCAATTGGAAATCTTTGACTTCCACTCAAATAATGACTTTACCTTCGGCTCGACCGTTATCCTCATCTCTGACAATACCACTCCCCCATGGGTAGTCTTTATTTCATGATAATGACCTCTTATGTATTAACTATTGTATAATTAACACATGGCTAGTTGTAATGTTATATATTGTTGCTTGAAAGGACCAATATTCATCAATTATGGACTTTTTACGAAGTCAATATGTTATATATGGACCTGTTACGTTTATATTGACCGAGGACGAAGTCCGAGGTCAATATATTCCTAACAGGTCCATATTTAGCATATTGACAGAGTAAAAAGTCCATCATTGTTATATTACATATGTAGTTTTCATGGAATCTCATTACATTTTTATGGGGACAGATTTTGTGAACACACTGGAAGTTAACTCGAAATAGAAGCTTTGCTATGTTTGAAGGCGGAAATGGATTTCCACAACAAACAGGGTTGGATGACTTCATGAAAGTTTATAGAATAAATATATGCCGACACATCTCTTATTTACAAGTAAAAAAACAACAAGCAGTGTCAAGTGTTCCATTAATACCGTGTTATATATGTTTTTACTGATTTCAGCGGTTATTTGTCTTTATATCACGATCACCCCTTAATCTTTATTATATGAAAAGCGTCTTGCATTGTTTTGATATATTTAAAGAGCTTCCTATGTGAAAAAACAAAGAATTTGAATGCCCAACCTGATCTAACTTTAGTACTGTATCGTCAGTATATGTATTTAATAGAAACATATTGTCAATCAACTAAAAATAGAAACATAGCGTCAATATACCTATAAATAGAAACAAAGCTGAAATTACACTAAATATTCTTAAAACCACGTGATTGGTTTAGCCAATGAAATCAATGGGAACCTCCACCATATGTAATATTACATTTTAATAGATTAAATGTGCAAAGGGGCATAAGTATGTTTAGGTAGGTTTAATGACATTGGCAAATAAATATGGAGTCAAAGCAGAAATGTCAACGCTTATGCAGTACATGATATGTCCAATATCAAAACAATAAAGACATGCTAAAGGCAACACAAATAGATCTATAGTTAATATTACACAAATAAACAAAACCAAACAAATTCATTAAAAATATACATCAAAAGCATTGCAATGTGAATCCCTTAATAAAGGGGTATCCTGGTTTATTATTCTGAAAGATGAACAGGATTGTTGACCCGCGCCAAAAATGATATTCTGAAATACATCTTTATAGTGCCAACATCTCTTTATAATTCCAAGTTTTCTTACAATTGACTCGGTTGATTAACTGTGCTTAGGGTCGATTATATAAATGTGTCCCGAACTGACCTTCTTGACCAATCAGATGCAGTGATTTTGCGAGTGAATCATACTATATTCCTACTGGCAGTTCCTATGTTACATTGTGTATGAATGTTCACAAAATTTTGTCTGTTTCCGTCAACATTTAATGACATTTAATGACATTGTGTTTTCCTTAACAAAAGATATACACGTCACAAGCTGACGGCGAGAAAAGACTTATTAAATCGGCTCTGACTTGTGCATTTTTCGGGCAACGGATGACATTTGATTGTAAAAGCACTTTGCCAGTTTAATTTATGTTTTTGATGACCGCGCATCACAAAGTAAACAGAAGCTCGACATCTGGCAATGATGGTGTTCGGGACCGTCTTGAACTTACTATGAGGTATAAGTACAGCTCATCATGAAAGACCTCTTGGTGATTTTAAGATGAAGAACAACAATAAAAGCATTGTACCATTATTAGTTTAACCATGCATTTGCAAAGACTTTGTCTCATTTGCATCAGTTACTCCATATCCTTTCATTGTTAACTACAATTTTAGTTACTTTGTACAAAATTTGTCTTTTCGACTCCTAACATCTCTGGTGGTGGTTTTGTTATAACATTAATCTTTCAATTTTCAGAACGATGCTTTCACACACACACAGAGAAAGATTGAAAACCAAATATTCAGTCCAAAAACAAACAGTCAAAATAAAATCACAACGTCGGAAATACAAAAAAAATAAAGACATCATATTAATACGACATAGAAAAGAAAAAATAGTGTAAACATACAGATGAAGAACATGGGCCTTATTCATTCTTGTTATGTTTGGTAGCAATTTGCTTCAACGGTTTCAGAGGAGGTTTTCCAGTAGGACTAATTATAAAATATGTACCTTGCTGCTGGTGATGATATTTTCGGATCCAATCGAAATGAGTAAAATTTGTAAAAGACTTCCTTTACAAAATTTATTAAGACTTTGGTTGAATTTGCTAAAGGAAGTTTTTAAGAGAGGATGAAAATATACGCTGGAAGTCATGTTTTTTCGAATTGGAACGAAATGAGCAATCTTTGTATTGGACTTTTTCCGGCGTCATTCCAGTGCGTTCAATTAAATTTGCTTATCCATTTTCAGAGCAGATGATGATAGTTATTTTCTAAGTAGCGTCCAACGCTCAATTATAATCCGCGCCAGCGGCCATTTTATTTTTTCGGATCCAACCGAAACTTGCAATTTTTGAATTTTTTCCCGGATAGTCACATGCCAAGGTCAAGGACACGAGGTAAAACACAGGCGGCTCCATGCAATGTGAAAATCGTGGGGGTGGTTCTGATGTGAGGTGAAAGGAAATATTGCCTAGCGGAGCGATGCGCATAATGTTTTGGGGTGTATTCCTTAGTTAGACATCAGGATGTTCATTAACAAATTAAAAAAAAGGTTTCCGATCCCCGGAACACCCCGTTCGATCCGCCAATGAAATAGTTTGTTACTAACTGAAAGGTCTTCCTACAGGCAATACACGTGCAAATATAAAAGCCCAGTCACTTACTATATTAAAAAATATACTCAATGATAAAGTTTTTATGCAATTGTTCGCATACCAAGGTTAAGGTCACAAAGTCAGATATTCTGCTACCAACTGTAAGGTCTTGCAACAAGGAATGAACATACAACCGATAATGAAAGCCCTATCACTTAAAAGGATTTAGATTTAGATATAACCAATGTTAAAGTTTATATTTTTTTTTCAAAGTTCTTCACATGCTAAGGTCAAGGTCACAAGATAAAAACAATCTTGTATCATTTAAGAGGTCTTACCACAAGGAATGTACATGCTAAATACGAAAGCCCTGTCACTTACTATTCAAAAGATATGTCCAATGTTAATGTTTTTTGTAGACAACAGACAGAAAGACCAATCTTCTGGGATTTGAAGATTCCTCGAATCTTCAGTTCATCGGGTTTTCCCTCAACCTTCGATTCACGGGGCATAAAGAGTATCACAAACCAGAAGTAGTCGCTAAATACACAAAGCATCAGTTAAAAGCTTCAGACCAAAACCCAAATCTTTCCCATGCTTACAAGAAAAAAAAATCTCTGACAAATATGTTGATAGACAGACAGACCAGCGAAGTGAAAGGTATGAGACACTTAATTAATGAAGACAACTTAAGGTTAGATTATTTTATTAGATATAAAAAAAAATATTTGTATTTTTCAGGTCTATACCTCATTTTTACAAGCGATTTGAAAATATTGTTGATTTAAAAATATTGTCTCATAATGTTTTGATGCATTTTACAAATATTCTTTGTTTAACCTTTTTATCCTTATTTGAATATTGAAAAATAATACACAAGGTGGTTTAACCAAATTTTCATATTGGAGTTACTCTAGATATCAGACTACCCATATTACAAGGATTAAAAACTATATCAAGTTTTGACTGATTAGGATAAGGTACCGGTACTTGATGTATCAAACTAACACATGTAAAGATTTCAATAAAGGATATTATTATGTAAAAAAAAAAAAAAAAAAAAAAGTTTTGACTGATTTCTTAAGGTCTGTAAACCGAATGGTCACTGAATGCTGCATTTACCGCTTCCGTTTCCTCTACTAGACTTTGTAAGACCAGCACCACTGTACGTATCCTGTAAAGACACGTCACCTCTGTATTTATATACATCTCTGTTTCCTCTGGTGTTCACCTTTTCAACTTCATCTCTATCAAAAGTATTCAAGAAGTAATAATTTGCCCGGCCTTTGCTTTCAAAGTCGCTGGCAGGATTTCGTCCATAGTTGTGCTTGTAGATATCCGCTTTGGACGAAAAATCATCTGGACTTATAGCAGTAAAGTAAGTCCCATCTGCATAACAAGCCCTGTCACCCGTGAATTGTTTTATTTTTCCAGAGGAAAAGATATCTGCCATTCCCTTTTCATCTTTGTAATGGTACAGCTTAACTGTAAATATTGTAAATTATTAAAATTATGAAAAAGAAAGGAAATGGGGTAAATGTCAAGGAGACAACATCCCATATCCAAAACGAAGCATCTATAACATATGATTTCCGAAAAAAGTGATATAGATGCATTTGAACTCTACATTTCAGGTTAGAAATGGTATAATATAGTAAATCCTGACAATAAAATTTAACGAAAAAAAAAATCAAAACTCGCATCGGATGGATGTAGTCTGCTGTATTTTGTTGCTTTTCCGTGTTTTATGTTATTAAATGTGTTATCATTTTTTTTCAATAACACCACAATATAATGACAAAATCTAATAGATTTTCGTGTAAAAACGCTTTGTAAAGCACGGCTTGATACGACTGACCGCAGCCTATTGAAAGGGGGTTTAAATTGGCAAGTGATGAAACAAAATAACTTTTGACCTTATTAAGATAGTACCCTAAATCTGCCGGTGACACAATGCCAAAACAAAATGAACTCAGTTGCACCGATTAAGGACAAAGAAATCAATTCTTGTTAGTTTTGTTTTTTTCTTTTTTGACCCACTTGTGGCCTCATGTGTATTGAAAATGATATTAATTAATTAAATTATCGGTCTATAAAAGCTATCCCGGACCTACAGAAAAAGCTGCATCAAGATCAAACAAAAATTAAAAAAAAACAATTTTTATTTCATTTGACCCCTTGGCCCTATTCTAGATCTTGATTGAAAATGCTTGAACTGTTTAATTTATCTAATTACACATGCCATAAGAAACATAAAGAAAATACTACAACAAAAATCTGGCAAAACATCAAAAAAGTGTTTTTGTCCAATAAGCCCCCGCTCATAGTTTTTAGTCTCCAAACTCCTCCTGTGCAAATTTTATTACATTTAGCAGTAAAATCAAAGAAATACCATCTCATGGCGAGGATTAAATCTACAGCAAAATATGTAATAAGCCCTATTTAACCCTTTGCGGTCTCTAAACGGGTTGGCCAATAACCTAAATATCATAAAATAAATTTGATTATGATCCCTCTAAAATTTTTCTATTAGACCCCTTTTGGCCTTTTGTTTCATAAAACGGTAAAAATCACATAAAAAACGCAATAAATAAATAGAAAAATAAATAAATAAATAAATAAATACTGCTACGGTCAACCAAGTGGCAAAATTTGTACTGAAACGAAGTCAAAAGTTTACACCCCAAGCTTTCATGAATCATGATAAACAACTGTCATCTTTTTCGCTTGATATGTATAGTCTGTGTAGTCTACAGGGGTTAGTCAAAAATAGAATGTTAGCTTGGGTTGTAAATCTTACTTTGGATTCAGTGAAAGTTTTGCCACTTGGTTGACTTTAGGGACTGACCATTTAACCTGAAGGGGGGTTATGGTTTTTTTCTGGACAGAAATTTTTTTTCGCGCTTTGCAAGAAAAATTTTATTTATTTTTTTTTCACGTGTATAAACAAAATATTTTTTTTTTTCAAAATTAAATTATTTTTGGGGGCAAAAAGCCTTCTTCAGAAATTCTTTTTTACATCATGTTTGCAGCCAAAATATTTTTTTCACATAAAATCAGTTCCAAAATATTTTTTTAGAAAAAACCATAGCCCCCCCCCCCCTTTTCAAAGTAAATGGTCAGTCCCTTAGCAATAAACATCTCAATAACATAGATAATAAAGTTTCTTCAGTCAAATATGTGAATAAAACACTCGATTCAACCACTTTTTGACAAGTTTGATTTGAACAAGCGGGGTAAGAACTATAAATTAAAATCCCAGCTTCTGCGTGTGATGTTGATATCGATCCCTCACTAGGACCCAAGTTATTATACTGTCCGCAGGTGCAGTTGACACCAGCGCCATACCCTAATACGATCTCAATTTTTTTTTTGCAGTCGACATATGAAATAATTTAACTTTTGTGTGTGTTGTACTAAAAGAATAATGAATAACCTGAATAACGTTTACGTGTATAAAATGCAAAAGTCCTGAAAATGTCGTTGATATACTTGTATGATACCCGTAGTATCCACATTTTTTATTTGGTGAACTGTAGCTATAGTTTTCAAATGAAAAGAAATGAGGTTACTTTTCAAATTGTGTATGTCAATATGCTTTTCTTTAGGTACTCCAACCAAGAATTTTGCAAGCAAAGTTTGATGATTTATCAATTTTCATTGCACAAAAACATTATGACGACGCATGTGAATTGTCGTATTTCAATTACAACCAATACTTTTTAAAGCAGTTTCATATATTGCTTTTTGCATTTTTCTTGAATTTTTTGAGATTAGAAATTTAAGTTCTTATTATTGCAGCAGATACCTATCTTTTTCAACATAATATTCCTTGAATTCGAACATTCAATTTTTTCGTTGAAGTACCTAAATCCAAAGATTGTAATATTTCCTTTTTTCCAAGATAAATATCCTGGTATATATATTTACCTTTGTATCCAGGCATAGTTCTCGATAGTTATACTTTGTAAGGGTAGAAAATGTCTGTTAAATGTTCAGGATTCTGTTTTAGTCTACAAATAAACAATGTCTAAATCAGTTAAATAGTTAAAAATACTGAAAGAGTCACGATTGGTATTTGGTTCTCTCACTTGCAACAAAAACCTCTAGCATTACTCACATGCCTATATTTTAAGAGGATTTGCATATAATAAATATCTGGGTATATAAGCATCTTACGTACGGTATCGGATGTATCTGACCAAAATTTAAACAGGTATTACTGATTCCACAACATAACTCGCTGAGATACATGGTCTCTGTATCTCAAAACATGTCCTCCAAAAAGGGGGTCGAGTTTTTTGTACTTTAACAGTTAACTTGCAGCAGATATAGATGCATTTTTATTTTGGAATATGTTATGCCCTCGAAACGAAAATCAAGGAGGATTGTTTTTCACTCGGCTCTTAAAACATATTTTTTTTTGTTTACATTGTCGATTTATTTATTTATTTGTTCATTCATTAATTTCATTTCCTACCAATACCACAAATTTTGTGTAGATAACATGGTCATTTTTACGTCTCTTCAATTTTTATAGGTAATTAAATGTTGTAAATATTCTATAATGCATTTTATTCATTGTTTTTATTTTGTACGGCCTAAATATTATGTTGTTTGTTTGGCCAGGTTATGTAACTTGTTTACAATAAACAAGGGTCAAGGTTATTTCACCTTAGAACATATAGAAATTTCTAGAATTTAAATATAATATTTAACACATAGAATTTTCTAGAGGCTTTCCTTACATAATCATTCTAGTCATGTGATTGTCAGTTGATTAGAATGTTCTAGTCATATCTTGTGGATAGATTTTTCTAGAAATAATAAATGTATTTATATGAGGTAGCTGAAAAGGGTTAGGTCAGTCAGTTTAATAAGTTTATACAGGATTAATTAGTTTATATAGGATTATCACGCACATCTTTCGTATTGGAAATCGACATCAATTATTGTGAATCTATTATCAACTATTTAGTGAGGATTATAAGGATTATTCTATTGGACATTTATTGGTGGAATTAAGTGAACTGTTCATTTGGATTATTACTTGGACTTCATTATTGTCAGATAAGTTATATATTGTATTTAATTTGTAAAATAATTATTTTTTCGTCTGATTAAAAAGTTAATTTGAGCCAATTTTGTTTTATCTTTGCTGACTTTAATTGGTCGTTTCTGCCACATAACACAATGCATATGAATTTTAAACATTTTGTGAATAATAAACTAAATAAATGCTTATTAGTTAAAAATACAACAGATATATCCACTTTCCGAAAGATAATTAATTCTGCATAAACGTACATATCCTAACTGGGTGCACCATCTGGCCCCCTCCCCCTCAAGACCAATACACTGCAGTTGCAAAGCGATTCACACTGCGGTTTTAGAACAAACATTCATTTTATCCACATTACTAAAACAGCAAAGACAGTGAACAGATGTCAAACTAAACATTAACAAACTTGTATAAAAGATCATAAAAATTATGCAGATTTTGACAAATTGTTTAGGCCGAGATATAGTAAAATTAATGCAATCAGTAAGCTTTATACATATTGCAAAGTGTCCAAAAATTAAAGCATAAATGACAAAATAAAATAAAAAAAGGTTTAGAAAACATGGAAATAACAAAGTACATATATGTTTGATGCATTGATAGACACTGAATATACATGTAGTGCGACAACAAGAAGACAGAATTTTAATGGTTATAATTTTTAGGTAGTGAAACCATTATCGACCAAGTGCGAATCGACGAGAACATTATGATAGTCAACACAATATATTCTATTGTTGAAAAAGTCATTATTACCGTCGTAAACATTATTGATTTTATGACAGTAATGATTCCTTTATCGGAATCGCATCTATTGTTTAGACTTCGATAATGATACTATCGATTCGCACTTGGTCGATAGTGGAAACAGTATGGTAGCAACGCTAACAAGTTCAGTACTACACTATAAAAATGATGCTTAAATTTTAAACACGTGTGATGCATGTTTAGACTGAAGCATGTTTAGGTTTATGTGTTCTTGGCATATAATATTGTCCTATTTTGTTTTACATATTTTTAATATGCATTAATTTTACCTTTTACCTTAGTCATGATGTTTATCGAATAAGAATGGAAAAGTGAAACTTATATATACAGATCTCCTCAAAAAGTTTGGTTAATTTTGCTTCAGTAATTTCAGATAAAATGTGACAAGTTGACAAACGAAAGGGGGACGAACTTCGTTGAGACGGGTCTAAAAATTATAAGCTCCCGAAACATAAATTCTTGTGGACATAAAAATCAGAACATGAATTGCGGCTATGATTTGCATTATTTATTGGACTAGTATGTTGGTTTGTACGTGTTCAAATGTTTAGATTTTTTTAATCGAAGCCTACAATAAAGATAAAGTTATAACTAAATAAATTTTTCTGAAAACAAAACACCAAACATTGATTCTGATATTACATTCCCTTTTTTGGAACGAATTCAGCGTGAAAAATTGATAGATTTTACATGTTTTCAAATAAAATCTACGCATCAATCAATAAGAATAAGTATTAGATATAGTGGGTCTCTTACACGTGCATGGTCTCTGGACGTATGTCCCGAGAATATGATAGGAGACCCACTGTATCTGATTTACATAGGAGTAATAAAAAATCATTTGGTGTCATCTTCAGCAATAAAATGTTTCAATAATGCTATTAACCAGATGAAGTCGAAGATGCCATGCGATCAACTATTTAGAAACTTATCTTAATTGTTAGAATTTGATTGTCATCAAGAACTTATCATTACAAATGTATAGCAATAATACCTGTCCAGTTGTTTAATCTTGTCTTTTGTACAAATTTCACTGATAGAAGATAATTAACTCACCTAAACAGTAGAATGTTGATTAATAGCTATTTTTCAATGCGCAAGCTCTTATATTATTAACCAATCAAGGGTCCATTGAGGACATGATGACAAAACATAACAAAAATAATTATTACAGAGACAAATACACATATATAAATATATATATTTTACACTATCAAAATATAGTGTATTCATAATATTAATAAAATAAAGTGATCAGAGGGCACCAGCACTGTGGCATTTGAAATATAGAGTACAAATTTTGCTATGGATTAGACAAGATGACTCAGGTAGAGAAGGCACTTATATACATAAATACAAATTTTTTTCTGAAAATTCCTTTTCACTGAAAAATCCCATTTTATAAATAGCAGACGTTTAACCTATATATATCACTCGTACGATGCATGAATCATCTGAATGATGTCTTTTCCTTTGGATGCAAACATTTTCATATATTTATTCTTTATAGAAAGAAAAGAAGAAAAGCCATTTAATCCTTTGACCACTAAAGAATACCCCTGGTAGTAAAACATTTTTGTAATATTATGTATTTTGTATGAAAATCTTTAATTTTATTGTTTGTCTTTGCTATCAATCAAGTAACTCTTTCTCTCTGTAATTATTGGTGTATTGTTTGTTTGTTTGTTTGGTTTTTTTTTTTTTTTCATTTCTTTTTTGCTCCTTGTGGGCCCAAAAGTTGGAATAAAGATATCTTCTTCTTCTTCTTCTATTTTCTCTTCTCCGATAATGTATGATTTGCACTTTTTTCGTTTCTTTTTTTTCTTTTCTTCCTGGAAAAGAAAAACGGGGGGTTGGGGGTTGTAATTAGTCAAGACTTACACTTGCACCCTGTCAGAGATATTTATCCATCTGAAATTATATGTATATTAACTTACGATTATGGTTTCAACCCTGACACTGGTAACTGATCTACACATAAAAAAGAGCTTATTTAAATATGCTCTCGCGATAATTGATTCAATTAAAATAATCTGATATAGATTGATGAAAATTCCTGGCCATGTTCAAGGCTGTCATTCGATTTTAACGGCGGTTAAGCATTGAGAAGAGATCGTGAGGGATTTGGTGACACCATCGTGAGGGATGTTTATCGAGAGAAATCTTACAAGGTCACATTTCATTTCAAAATAATTATTTATTAAAAATGTAGGGCATTTATTCCCTTAAATATTTATGTCTGTCAAAATGGTTTAACTTTAATATAGTTAATAGAAGTGTATCGAAATAAAAGTTTAAAAGTCTACAGTTTTTGCACATTTACAAAAGGCATCATCGTCATCAACATTTTCAAGGACTACAAAATGTAAACAAAGGCATATTTTTTGCAAGATTGTAAAGATTTGGTTGATATGTATCCCAAAATATATTAAAACATACAAGCAAAAAAAGATTAATCTTAAAAAGTGCAATTTCAGATCGTGAGGGATTACGTTACACCTTTTTATGATCGTGAAGGATGATCGTGAGGGAATATAAGCTGCTTGCCAAGATTATAAAAAGTTTGTGGCTGTGAATGTATAAATATATGACTAATTTTGAAACTCTGTCTGCAAATAATAATGGCATTCGAACAAACATCTTATATTGGATTAAACAGCGTAACAGGCACCAGAAACTAGAACGGATATTTCAAATAATGGAAAATGTTTTAGAACTAAATGTAACAAAAAAAAGGCAAGCAAAAAGAACTAAATTAAAAAAGAAATAAAACCAAAGACACGAACCAACGAAATCTTAAAACGGCAAGCATAAGATGGTGCTCTGGGATAGTAAGAACCCTTTGACAAATTTATATGTCACCATGGTACCTTGCATATACGATTTTATCTGCACATTAATTATTGTCGAATGCAATACAACGTTTGACTTCATCTATTCACGTAGATGCATCTGTCAATCGCCAAAATACCTCGGTCCTATATATATATCCTCTGACACTGCTCTGCGGATGAGGAATTAATTCGAAATGACCATCCAGGGCCATTAATAGGTATGTATGATCACAATGTCGATGCATTTATCATGATGGATGGTTAAAGGTTCTTTTCCCCTAGAATTTCGGGCTTCCAGTAGACAATACTTTGCGTTGTCTAGACTATAAGATTAGAAATTTACCATAATTAGAATTATTGGAAAATGTCAGAGCTCCCTTTGAATTGCTCGTTCTTTAGACGGTTCTTTGGCTTTTGATTTGTGTGCCTAAACCAATGTCTCACCAAGGTGACCTGTTGATAGTACCCATAACTAAGGAACTTCAAAGTCCAGAAATGGCCCGATGACTAGTGGATACTTTGAACATTCGAAAGACACCGAATATTTGTCCTAAGCTGGGTTTTTGCATTGGTACTCTGGGTTTTTGATATCACATAAATTCAAATGAAGCCAATTGTTTAAACAGAAAAGAGGAAAATTGATGTTTGATTTGTAATTAAAAAGATCAGTTACTTAAGATCAGCTATTTACTTTTTTAAAAATCGTCAAAGCAAAAAAGTTATCTTCCTTGAAGTAAGTGGGCAACCAAAGAGATTAGTCCAAAAAGCATAGCAAAATCAGCACTACAACGACAACAATTTTTGAAACAAAAAGAGAAAAATAAAGACACAAATATATGTACAACACATGTACCCAAACAAAAACTAAGGTTGAGACCAGGCCTCGGGGTCATGAAATTTAGACTGCTAGTCTTCCTTTCCAAGACAACAGCTTCAAATCTAAGATTATGTATGATCCCCAAATTTCCTGTTTCTTATAAAACACGCGCCGTGTTGAACATGTCACGTCCAGTAGAAGTCAAATTCGGTAAACGTACAAGTAACAAATCAAACTGTCAAAGGGGAGGGTCTGTGCACATCTGTAATACGGATATCCCATAGAGATCAACAAGATCATGGTGTTGATCATAAAATTTAAATTGGAATTTTTGTCTTTATATTTCAATTGTTTTTTACCGGATAATTATAAAAGAGAGGGACAGAAGAGTATGGATTAAATACACCTTAGAAATATTTCCAGTCTAGGCAAAGCACAGAACACAATTGAATAAACAGTAAAATGACAATAAATTGTAATTCTGTACATGGCCATTTTTTAAAATTCTTCTTCCTATTGATGTGCATGATTTCTCTCTAACATTTTTGCACAATGTCTCCTCATATGCAGAAATGAAGTTTATCAAGAATTACCTGTTCGACTACAAACGGGGATGACACAGGGTTATTTTGTGCACACGTGTTTCTGTTTATTATTTTCATGGCCATTTCTAGAATTTAGAGTCTTCTTCCTATTTTAATATCAAATGCTATTTTATTTTACATTAAACTGCTTCAAAGACTCATGCTCGCATTTCTGTCAGTGTTTAAGCCTAATAAAAAAAATAAGATATTTAGATTTAAATGTTGATTTTATGTGTTATTTTCTATCCAAGGAAGATTGGTGTGCCTTAAAAAATAAAATTGAGACCTAAAATAAGAAATGAAGGGATATGGGGTAAATGCATATGAGACAACCTTTACAAATACATGTTAATATAAAGCAATTGAACAAAGCTTTTATTTTTATTCTTCATCTTAAAATAACCATGAGGCCTTTAACATTGAGCATTGCTAATACCTCATAGTACGTTCAAGACGGCCCCTACCACCGCTTGAGTGGAATTCATTGCTAATTGTCGAGCAATGCTACAGCCATGCTTATCATTCGTGAATAAACATAAAATTAACCGACAAAGCGTACAATCGCTGTCATCCGCTGCCCGACAAAAGAATAATAGAAGACAATCACAACACTTAAACAAACACAGGGCACTCATAGAGTCAAAAGTAAGAAAACTTGGCATAATAAAATCATGAGATGTGGGCACAACAAACAGGTGGTCAGAATTATAATTTGATACTAAAAAGATAATAAAAATGTCAAAACTGAAGGTATGCTATTGCATCCATATGAGAAATTCTCTCATGCACAATTACACCATAACTGAAATGTATACAGAACATACATGAATCACGCTCATAAAACAAATATCAATGAAATGCTGATAAACATTTTTTTTCTCAGTTAAAAGTGTGTTATGTGGGTCCCTTTAAGAGCTTTTTCAGTATTCTAGATTAATCGAATTTTATTTGAATTGATTGGAAACATTGAGTTTAAATCTTTTTTGAAACCATAGACGAAAACGACGTGAATTAAGGAATCCGACAACTTGATTCAATATTGAATTGCTCCCGGTGATAATAAGAACATTGCAATAATAAACACTACTGCATTTATGAAAGTACTTAAAATTAGCATTTTACCATTATTTAATGTACTTTTTGATATCATCGTAATATTGCTGGATATAGAAAGTGAGAACCGAACCGTCAGTCTTAAACGAAGAATCAAGGACAATGGCAACATTGGAAAAACAAACGGAAACAAAGACATAACATAAACACGGCAGAATAAAGAAAAATAAAGACACGCACATATTCAAAAATGAATAGGAGAGAAAAAAAACAACATTTCTCTTCTTACAATCATGGTTAAGAATAATCCTTCACGATCATAATTTCGTCACCTCATCCCTCACGATCATTTTTGGATGAAAATGCACAAAATCATATTTTGTGTATTTATCGTTTACCTTGTACAAAAAGCAAACCCATCATTAGTAAGCATTATATAAAGAGTATACGTTGTAGCAGAAATTTGAACACCGGGCAAAGGAATTTTTCCAAAAAGAGCAAAAAATGTGCTACGAATATTCAAAAAGTCAGTAGGGTTCACCGTCGCCTTTTGTAATTCTGAGCAGCATGTTGTACTTTTTAAATATTTTTTGTCCTAAGTGAAAGTCTGATAATAATCATTTTGACAGACACATTTTTTTCCCCAGTAAGTTCTCTACTTTTTCAAAAAATCAAGTTTTTTTCAAAATAATTGTCAATTTAATCCCTCACGATGGTGTCACCGAATCCATCACGATCCGGTCTCAAGACCTAACCGCCGTAACAAATCCCTCACGATCATTTTTATCGGCGTAACCGAATGACAGCCTTGATGTTACTGACAATAAATAGTGGCCGAAAATTACAATCACATGCCACAATCTACCAAGGAACTGCACAAGAAAAACAATAAAAAGACAAAAGACAATAAACAAACATATAAATATAGATCACGATTGGAACTCGAGAAAAGCCGAACATGGTAACGACACTAGCAGGAGCTAGCGGTAGTGTAAACCGGTTTGTGGGTACCAAAACGACTCCCGTTTCCCACGATCACAATCACTGTAAGTCAGTAAACATGACAAATCTGCAGGGGGGGGGGGGGGC